>JAGDQP010020792.1:11141-31681 GCA_022664845.1 Lepisma saccharinum | reverse complement strand
TTTATGTGTAATCTTGCGCGATACTATTTTGTGTTTTCGTTTGAAGCGCGTGCGTGACCCATGATACGAACGCTGTGAATGATAAGGTATTGTGTGGATCAATTTATTTCTTAATACTCATGGCCCAGATGCGTATTGTGCGGTCGTGAATAATTGCATTGCGTTGTCTCATTGCGATGAAATGCTCACGTACAACATTATTAAGACGTTTTTGTAAGACTGTCTTATTTTTTATTTTGCATTTATTTGCCATAAAGGAAGGGATTTTCAGACGCTGACGCTCGTAAGCTCCATCGCAAGTGCGTACGTGCTCGTTTAACGAAATCTGGCCTTGACTGGCAAAGCAAAGAATGTAAAAAAAAATGTTATGCCGGTAGGTATAAAAGCAGTAAACACTAATAATACTTCAAAGGAGTGTCGTTAAGGTTTCCGTGCCTAAAAAATAATTTTAAAAACTTTTCCAAATGATACGTGGGATGAACCAAAACATTTCAAATCAAATTTGTAGCTTAAAGGTCGACAAGCGGTATTCTTCAAATTTTTAATGGAAAAGTTAGGTTTTGTTAAGTTTAAAATTAAAAATTACGTACAAATTTTTTTAACAATAATTTTAAAAATATTAAATTAAATTTCTGCCCAGTAGCAATATTTGTAAATTAATCTTTTCGTAAAACATTGTATGCTTCAATAATTATAAAACTTCTATTTAACTGGGCTCCAGTGTAAAATGTCTACCACATTTAAAACGTAGAAGTAACCTAATCATTTTGTAAAAGTAGTGTGTAAAATCTTAGGCATGTTTGTTGTTGCTACTACTTGTTCTTAGCCAAAGCACTTCTGCAAATAAACAATTTACCCATTAAATATGTAAAATTAACAACATCTTTAAAAACACGTTTACATGTACTAAAGGTTCTCTTCAAACCTTTTTTTTTTTCAATAAATTCAGCAATCAATCTGTTTGCATTGCGTTTGTCATTTCTAGTAAATATAAATTACATATTTACCAGATATTCCTTGTGTCAAGGGTTTTATTAAAAAGTAGATAGTTTACAATCACTGTAGTATTGCTGTAAAGATTCCCAACCTTTCGCCATTTCAGTTCGCAAAGTGTTATTTCATGTGTATGTAAAAAGTAATTTCAAGTAAAGTTTAAGTATAATATCTTAATTCAATGCTTCAGCAAACATTGAACAATTATCAAAGCAGTTGTGCTTATCTAAATTTCGTAATTAATGTTTACTAGTGCGTGGCTGTGTTGAGCCTAGTTGCGTTAAGTCACTAAAATAGCGTTTTGTGTTTGGCTTTCCTGCAAAATGTTGGCGCCTGCGTCTCCCCACTCTTTTAAAACCTTTTCCTCTTCTTCTGCTTTGTGCCAACTTCTGCGTTTTAGAACTTCTTTCGGGCTTCTTCCATGCATGCTTCGTAGTATTAAACTAATGCGTGTTATGTCTTCAATAGTCCTAGACTGAAGCAGGGTATTAATGAGTAAGGACCCGCCCTGTCTTCAAGTCCAATAGTAGTACCTTCATTTTGTTTTGTGCTCACTCCTGTAGCGTAATGTAAGCTTGTCTCCCAGGTAGGTTGAATCACTTTAAATAAAGTTTTGGGTAAACCCCTTTTCTGCAACAGGGCGCCACGGTCCCCATTCTTTGCTTTTGTGTCTATCTGACTTTTAAAAGAAGTCCCAATACATTACAACTCGCGTTTCCTGTGGCCTATAGCTTGGCACATTAGTAATTTGTAGTACCATGTCACCTGGTCTTGTTTATATTGCTGTCTTTACTTCCAATTGTTCTGTTTCTTGTTCCAGGAAAGGACACAGTGTGGGCTTAAGCTCTCCAACTCCGAGGCGACATCGGCCCTTCAAGTGAGGTTAAGACAGGGAAAGGAAGTGGTTCTGGTCCGCGTAACGGTACCATCCCGGCATTCGTCTGGTGGGACTGTGGCAAATAAGGGACAACCTTTGTGCGTTATTCACGCACGATTATCATTCACTCTTTCCGATATCTCAATTTATCCAGAGCTTGCAACACTGCGTTCCAGATAGCAATCCTGTTTATGGACTTTTCTAGTCCTTGATGCCTTTCTTATGGTTGGTATGTTTCTTTTGGTTGGCTTCCTTCCCTCTTTGCAAGATATGAACTTTCACCGTCATTCCTGCCTTTCTTTAATTTTGCCGCCATTCAGTGTTTCCTCTTCCCTAGCTCCGCTGCCTATGGTCCTTAGTAGCTTATATTTTGATGATCTTCATATCTTTTCATGCTCAATCAGATGCCGTACGTTTGCATCGAATTTGCGTGACAATTATATGGTCTTTTACTTGTGAGATATACTCAGCCTCCTATACCACATTGGTATTGGTACTCCTGGGCAATTTGGGAGCTAAAGGCAGCCGAGCGTGGGACTGACTATCCCACCTCACTTCGTGGCATTGGCCGAGAAAATGTGGAGCGCAAAGTCCACATCCCCGTGCGCCGTTCACGGCGAGTGTATACGTTCACGGCGGGGCTTGCTTTGTCATCGAATTTTAATAAATATTAAATTTTATCCAATTTGGTATTATAGAACCTACAATTTCTAGTAAGCACTTATGAATAGATCGAAAGCGCGATTGATACGTTATAGAGGCTACTGCAGAGTGCAGACAGAATGATTATCATAACCCCTACCATTTTTTTTTTAATTTTTAAGGAAATGCTTAAAAGGTTTTAAACACGTTTTTCGGAGTCTCTAAAAAACCTAGTTTAAAATAAAAAAAATACGTTTTAAGAAACAGGTTTTTTAAAACCCTGTAATGTAGTCCCTTCTTCTACATTTGTGTACTCCGATGCTTCATTTCTTTGTCGATTTGTAAACTACAAGACTATACTGACACTTTTGAATCACCATGTCTCGCAAATGCTCAAATAGCTCGAAACGTCTCTGTTGGCAGACATTTTTACAATTTATTTTTATATTAGGTAACTATCATTTCTGCATAATAAAAAAATGTGTAAAATGTGCCACACCATTTACTTTTAATGCAATACGTCATACATGTATAAATTGATCTTCATTTATTTCCTAAGTGCTACGAAGTAGAAGTCAGATCGGCGTTTTGGAGACAAAGATCAAATTGTTTCCTATTTACCCTATGAAAAAATATAGCTAATCAGTAAAAAGGGGGATTCCATACAAAATTTGAAATTTTTAATAGTAAAGGAAGTATTTTGTTTGTATTCTAATATTAGGAACCACTTAATAATGAATCATCAAATATGCAATGGAAATCATTAATCGACCTCAGTCAAAGATGCCAACTCAAATTCGAATCATTAACAGATACTCAGCATGTAATTAGAGGGAGTGTGAGTTGGATGGTAAATAGGCAAGGGTAGAAAGTGGCCCCAGTGATTAAGAAGGAACATCATTCCCTAATTATCTTCTGCCGCCCACAAAATACAATGTTAAGTTAAAAGCAACGCTTGTTTTTAGTACCCATTACCAGAGGTTAGAACCTGAAGACCTAAGTTTTTATGTTGTAAAGCTAGAATACACTCAGAAATAATGGGCAACATCTACCGCTAAATAACAATATACAGTACATTCTGCAACTTCATTAATTTGCGATAAATGTACTAAGCGATCTTGTCCCATTGATCATAATTCCCACGCATAATATGTATGCCAGGGGAAATAATGATATGTTAAGTAGATTTAAATGTTCAATGTTTATCAAACAATGAAAACTCAAGCAGAGATGAGTTGTTCAAGCTGATACCTTAAGGAATTGACTTTATGTTATAAAAGTTTGTTGGGTCTCTGATAACACGATGAATAGCAACTCCCTCAAAGAGAAAAAGCCACTATTTGATCATTGGGAAGTTCAGAGAATATTAAATTTATGTCCCCGAAGGTTCGTGCACCATTGAATACTTAATTTGTAAAATTTAAAATAATTATACGTGCCTATACACACCCAATGACGTTTAACTCAATTACAAATTACCGCGTGTTAATACCAAAGTACTCAAGTCTAAATGAAATGGCTATTTTTCGTGGCTAATCCAAAAAGAAAACAAAGAGCGCGATACAAAATGGATCTAATTAACTAACATTTATAGAATGTACTTGATAATCTCGTCTTCTCCGTTTCTGCTCGATTAGGTCTGCCAGAGATGTAAGTGCAAAACAATAATCGATTCAATCCATATGCCCTCAACGACCACTGAAAACAGCAAGCGATTCTCTCATCCTACCCCAATCAGTTAGTTCACAGCATTCCCCTGCAGGGTCACTTCGAACGAAACCACAACACTTACTGACAAAAGAGTGAGAGAGAAAGAGAGAGAGTAAAGCACGAGGGGACAAACCTTAAGGGAATTTCTTAGTGACACGAGTGCAAAAATTTATTTCAGGGGTTCCAGATTAACGAACGACTTCCACCTGTCCCTAAAACCACTTTGAGCTTGCATTAAAACGAGTCAACGTTGAGACTTTCAATTTAGTAAAGTAAACCAACTGCAGGCTAACAGAATTTCAATTACTTCCAAAGTAAAATCCATCCTCAATGTGTAAGGGTAAAGGTCCGAAAGTGGACGGCACATGTCACTAGAGGGTGACTAAAGTGAACCAGACAGGAAATGAGTAATGGAAAAATGTTTAATTTGTAATAAATACAATCAGATTTTCAATATTGTTTTCCGACAATGGTATTCAGGGGGAAATATAAAATCATAAATCATGGTATGAAAAGATACATTTCTAAGTTTAAATGGGATTCCTAAGTATACGAATACGGAAAATTTAAAAGTGTCTTGACGCAAAGTAATTAATATATTTTCTTAACAGGTATTCATTTGCCATTTGCAATATTCAAGAAACATACGAATTGAATTTATTTTCCATTTAATTTCAAATCACACACGGAAGATTTTTAATTACATCTGACTAGATCGCAATATCCTGCTCTTTTATGGTTTATAGCCTGATTTCTTATCAAATAAGTTTTGTATTGCAAACCTAAAGTTCCAGTACGAAAAGACTGAATATCGCTTTCCTTAAAATCATCGACAACGTGGTTATTATTACTGTTATCATAATTTGCTGGAACATTAGTGTAATAAGAAATCCTGAATGTGATGATGTCCCACTTTGAAAATTTATTCACAGTTACGTATCGGCTTGTATTGAACACGTCTAAATTCACAATTAAAATGGTTCAGACTCTATGTATAAATAAAATAAATAAAGTGTTTGGTTCATAGACAAGTTTCATGTTCAATTTTGATAATTCCTGAGTAGCTTGTTGTATAATTGTTGGCATAAAACTTATAATAGGAACATAATTGAATAACAATGAGCAAGTCGAACACTTTGGAAACCTTCATTTTAGTAACTTTTGACTTCGGACCGTCGCGATTAAATGAGTGTAATGCTTGTTAAAATCCACAAACATCCATGTCTCAAGAAGGATTCAAACCCGCAACCTTTGAAACGCTGGCCTAATACTCTAAAAGGTATGTTATAGTTGTTAAGATAATAATTTAACATTTTATATATTTTCAATTGTTTGCTAATTAGAAAGTAGTTAATCGGGTAAATAAACAATTGGGAAATCCAATAATATTTCATTTTTACTTATCCCAACACAAAGGGCCACGGTGGCTCAGTTGGTAGAACGCTCACTTCCGGTACTAGGGTTTGTTGGTTCGATCCTTGCTCATGCCTTGTGGGCTTTGTGGTGGAAAAACACCGTGTGTGTGGGTTTTCTCGTGGTGCTCCCGTTTCCTCCCACTTTCTTCATTCCACCAAATCATCCCATCATCATCCATACGGCCTAAGCCATAGTTGCCTAAAGGCCTTAAAATAATTTCAAATTATCCCAACACAAAATGTTACCTTTCTCTTTGTAATTTATGTAAGAAACTTCCCAGCGATGTTACTAAATATTTGAAGATATTTGACAATCCACGTTTATTTGAACACTTTACCTTCAGTTAAGAAAGTATGTAGGTAACAGTTATTACCTCTATTTTAGACCATTAAGGCATTCGGCTGGTACACATAAGGCACACTTTAATATGCGTTCAGCCCATACGGGCAGCATGAGCTAATCTCGAAACAGAACAACTCTTCAACAATTTCTCGTAGTCAGCGAAGATAATCGCTTAACACTCAAATTATTATATGGGTTTGTGGACTTACAAATGTCACACCAGTTTTTCTTTGGTGAATAATATCAACTTTGGAAACCAATAGTGAACGTGCAAATTCAATTCAATTCCTTCGTAAATAAAAATCCTTATTTTTACCACCACCAGAAAGTTTCTATCCTCATGTTAGTCCATAACGTCCTTCCAGTTCTTTTTCCTTCCGGTTTACACGTCTCCAGAAAGAGCGCTATCTCTAACACGCCTGGATGGATGTTCTACATAATTAGCTTTGTGAAAAAAGAGAAAGAAACGGACCTTTCATCCAGTACACTCCCTTCTGACTGACTCAGTTAGGCATCAGACAGGAACTCAATATAAAAAAAGAGTGAACAAAGGGGATATACAAAAGGGGACTGCGATTGGCAAAATTCCCATGCTAGTTTTATTCTTTCTACTGTCTACCATTTTCAGTGTTATAAGATAAAACGTAGTAACATCTAATGAAAGTATTCTACAGATTATTTGGTACTAGATTCAGACCTAGATTAAATATCAAACAAACCAAGAACATGTTCAGAGTATCAAGAAATAGTAACACCGTAAATAAGATTGTCTATATCAGATAATTTTCAATACTTGATCAAATTCTGTAGTTTAAAATCTACATGAAAGCATTCGAACACTAAGTTTAGAATATCTAAAAGTATATATTACTTTCTATCTTGACATTCATATCTACAGTCTTGCTGAGATCTAAATAGTCCACCATGAGATCTAACAATGATTTTCCAAACTTCCTAGCCACAAATGCAATCAGTAGCTCCTGCGTTATCGCTAAAAGAACGACAGTAACTGTAGGCATGTTGCCAGGAACTTGACTATGGAGTACGGAGCAGTTACCAAATTATGTGTTAATAAGTCAGAAGTGTTAAGGAAAATCTGACATTTCAAGCAGGTTTCATTATTGAATCCTAGTATCGACAAAGTATTATTGATTCATTCCTCATATTCTATTCATCAGAAAAAGAATGTCGGTTGGGAAAACCATGTTCATCGTCTTATATAGTATAAAAGGTACAAGGTTATATAGTATAGAGGAGATATCTCACGTAGGAATATTACTACCAAGGAATTAGTATTAAGCACTAGTCAGCAGAGGCATTTATCAACAGTCTGAATTCGCTTTTGAAGCTGAATTCTTCAACCAAAAACGTTGCTAAAAATGCATGCAAAACAGCTATGATAGTGATTTGTTAAGTCAACAATATCTTACTTCACGATCTGTCTAGGAGTTACATCATTTGTCACGATGTTGCATCATAGTTGGGTGTCTTTTAGCTCTGAAACTATGTATGTTTTACTTCCCTTCAAACTAAATTCTTCTTGTTTCAGTATGAGGAATTCTACGATTCACTTTCAACACCATGTCCTTCTATTTTACTAAGATTTTTAATGGGTTACTTCAATTTCACCAATACAATGTCCAATACGTTTCTTCCTTTACCTCCTTCGTAAAACTGCTCACCGAGGGACATTATTTCTTAATCTTAGGGGTTATCCTTCAGAATAAAAATTCATTACTTTTTTTCTCTCTAGAAATTTGTAGTGTGTAGTTTTATGTGTGTGTAAACAATACGTGCTTGCTCATTGTCCGCAGAAAGATTGTGCGGCATAAAAGCCGCTTGTGTGACCCAGAACAAAATGTAAAGTGTTCTTTTGCTAAGTTAACACGAAGGATATTCAATATATTGCTGCTGTTATTATTAGTGTTTTATAGGATGACATTTTCGATAAACCTGAAATACTCCACTTTACGTAGTAATTTGAACTTTAAGGCTTCTGAAACAATCAAAGGATTGATGATGAAATTCTTCTAAGAAACAGAAAGAAGATACCAAGGTAGGTGAAATGATCCAAAGGTGGTTGGTTAGTGTTAGTGTTTAATAACATAGCATTGAGCTACATTACAAATGCAAAGCGTAAACGGCCTCTGAGCCCGTAACAGGCCAAAAGTCATTAATAAATTCAAAGTGTCTTTAATTTCATATCACTAGAAGAGGAAATGTCAATAATACATATTTTGGGTGTTACCCTAGTCAGGTCTTTCTGCTTTCCGAAAAGTTGTTCCATAATTTGGATAAAGAGATTAATTATTTTCTTTAGTATTCTGAATTAATTAATTTTATTAATGGGCTTTAGGCATCAAAGGCTCAGGTCGTCTTTATTATTCTGTAATCAATCACATTATGAGCACATTTTAAACATACGTCATGAAACGTTACGTTGTACAACAATAATTGAAAGCACCTTACAAATTCAAGACACTTGAATTAGATGGAGTCACTTAATATACCCTATGTAGCGCAGAATATCTTGAAGAATTTCTACAGTTATTTTTCATTACGATTATTTGTATTGTGCAGTAAATCGAACACATTCTCGTATTATTCCAATCAAAAATACATGTTGTTTAGAATTTATTCGTGCGCCTACAATTACCCTTTTTTTTTTCAAAAGTGCACCGTGAGTTCCGAAATTACCCTATATGTGTGTAGCATGCAACATACCACATAGTCTCTACTGGCTTATAAATAATAACAAAAAATGCGATATAGATGTATAGAAAGCGCATTTGCTAGCCAGAATATTTTCATACATATATCAAACAACATCCGATAACGGGTTGACAGGTAATCTGTAGACAGAAATAAACAATTTTGTTAGGAAGAAATGCCAATTAGACATGGTGGGCACGGGTTTGCTGATACAGTCATTCAGGCTTTCCATATCACTGTGCACCGGTCCTCTCTCTCTCTCTCTCTCTCTTACAAACACAACTAAAACAGCAAGTATTCTTTCGCTTTCCAGTTTTTTGCCTTTTCTCTTCTGTTTCCTATTTCCCGTTCCAAAAGCATCGCCATCATCGTTCCACATTTCCAAAACGAAACTCGGATCGTCAAAGCTGTTTCATACCCCCGCCCGTTCCGTTCCCTCTACGCAATTTCATTTTAGATTAGGTTGCAATCTGTCCTCAACATAGGGGAGACCACAAAAGGGAAAAAAATGCTGCTACTTTTCTTTTTTTTTCAACATTTTACAGGTTGGAAGGGATTGTGTTGTTTGGTTGGGTAGGGTCAGAAATTGCGCATGCGTAGTCATGCTGAAGGAAAAAAAAAAGACTAGAAAAAATAATCATCATGGTGATAGGGAAGGAGGAAAGGATGAAGATGTAATGCTTGTATGGATGTGTGCACCATATAACCTCGATTTGTATTATAAAAATAGCCAATATAAAATTGGAAATGCTCCTGAGTATTATTGAATTGATGTTTAACCTTTAGAATGCTAAAGATGGAAAAAGTGACGCAAATTCAGTTATCTGCTTTTCGTTGTTATAGTTTGCATTGTAGTATTATGTCCACGTAAATGTGAATTTACATATTGAAAAAGTTTTGGATTTTATGAGAAAAGATGCTAAAGTTATTTCAACCAACAATTCTATTATTTGATTAATCTGTTATGTCTACATACTGGCACAGAAAGGTAAAACGATACAGTAAGTACAATAGCATATGCTTAGTAGTTTATTATTACACATATAATGTTATATCAAAGATTTTGTTTGCTACGGATAACAGTAAATATTGTTAATAAAAGTAACACTTTATTATGCACAGGAAAACAAATGAAACTTAGCTAAATTGAGCAGCATACTAATTATAACAGAGGTATGATAATAGCAACATAATATTAGGACTTCATACAAATTACGGATAATGGTGACAGGGAACAACCAATGGCAACAATAATACATCCCAAATCCTACATTTATTCTCTCCTTAGGGTTGGGGTATACCGCAAAAGCAAGTTAAAGAGGTGCAAAGCGAAGCAATGCGTCTTGAGGTATAATTTTCTTTAATATCTGCATTTGTATGCGGAGGGATTCGGGCCTGGAAACTTGTGAATTGTAGTCTGCCACTCTACCCACTACGCTATGGGGTTATCTCCGAAGTGGTTACTATTTTATTATGTCTTTTATAGTTATGAGGTCCATAGAACAGGAAAATAAGTCCTCATAACATAAAATGCATAATGGAACAGTATCTACTTGGGAAATGCTTATTATGACGAACTACAAATAAAAAGGTTTGAATCCTGAAACAGCCAACTACAGTTTACGAAATTAAACCTCAATACGAAACAAGAGAAGTAGTAGAAGCGCAACTATATAAATATAATATTGAATATGGAAATTCTTCCGTGCTGTTGATGTTCATCTGGCGGTCATCTTCTGATTCTGTATCACTGACGGTGTGTGATTTTTTCATCTGTAGGTCCATTTCATTCCACTGGCCGCTCGACTAATCTCAACTGTTTTAACGTTTGTAGAGATGAGTCGATACCAGAATTTCTCGATACTCGATACCGATACTTATTTCTCATCTTGGATACTCGATATTCGATGCTTTTTTGTACAGTGCTCAATGTAGTTCTTTAAAAATAATAATTTGTAATATATAATTAAAATGTAAAACGATATAGTAAGTACAATAGCACATGCTTAGTTCATTATTATTATACATATAATGCTGCTTTCGAATCACTTAACTCTATTACTTTATTAAATAAATTCAGATTTATAACCATAGCATTAGTATAAAAATAATTATAGTATGAGTTTCTATGTGTACGTTAACTGTTTATTTTCGGAAGATCTGTAATACAATGAATTCCATAGAAAACGGGAATATCTACGACGCATTATTTTTGTGTAATATAATTTTAATTATAGGGGGAAATTGTTAAATGCTTTGTTCTTTAAAATCTTAGGCTGTAAGACAATGTATTTAGTTAGTAAATAAGATGAATAAACGAAGAGCTCCGAGGTCCGTATCGTGACGAATGGAAAATTTGAGTCGTTAATCATAGTATCAGGTTAGTATGATTTCATTGCTTATGCTCCTATAATTACCACATGCAGATATGAGTAATAAGATATTCACGAGAAGACAACTTCTGTCATTCCAAGAAAACATTCGTAATTAGTAAAACACCACCTGCACATAACAAGAACTAGGAATAACCTTGGTAAACATACGTGAATCAATAATTGTTTAACACCTGCAGCACACAGCACCCAATGTGACACGTTTCGAAGATAGAATTACATCCGACCCGTCAATACATATTGGCCTCCGCAGTAAATATCCGAGAATAAATTATGAATCGTAAAATATTACTATTATTATGTGCAGTCATTATCCTACAGGTGGACACCACCTGTATACGTTTGAATACTCAAATTTCAGGCTGACGTAAAGCTCCTCTTGGTGAGAAGCTCTCGATTCTCCCTTTTCTAAGATTCATGTCGTCATCTTCGTGATGGAACATGTTAGAAACAAGATCATATAAAAACACTTTTCTACCTATTTCATGTATGCAGATGCAGAGGCAGTTAGACATAACCAAGTAGGCCGTCAAACAGTCTTTGAGTCTGGTGATCTAATTCGACCAAGCTACATTTTCGTTATTTCTTCGTTTATTATTTTATTATTATTATTTTATTATAAACTTTCAACACGATTGGACGTACGTATATTGTCAGAGTTTAATAATTGTTGACATTTGAACAGACATTATCAACATACGTGTTCTTGGTGCAGTTATAGCATCTTTCTCTGATATATGAACTCTGGCGTGCGGCGACGTGTGCTCGACGGTGACTATAGTTACATACACTTGTATCACATCGGGAAGGGCGCCCGTACAATTTTATCTTATCTTACTTGTATCATACCTCATAAGAACTTGACAAGTTATGCAGCTCTTAGAATGACTGTTGGTACCATTATTTTGTTAATTCTACTATGGTAATTCGAGCGTTAATAATAATTCGTTAATGATTGTTATTTTATTACATGTTATTGTCTTAGATAGTCTGTAGGGGTATTGGGTTGATTATCCGATTCTATAAATCTGACTCTTAAAAAAAAACATTTTGTTCTACTTAGATTTAGAATTTACTAGGTACCTTGATATGCTCTAATCAACTATGAACCCCTAATTTAACGTGAAGCACCGGTTTATTTCACTATACTAATCCAATAATTGACCCATAAAAATCATTTTCAAGGCACTACAATCTAAATTTTCAACAGAGCAAAATGGCTCGTCAAATGTGTACAACATACGAAGACCACAAGTACTTCTCTTTGCATTGGCAGTGCACTACCATTTCCATATAATGTCAACAAATTCAGCAGTCTCTTCATCACCGTAGGTAGTCTTAGATGTCCCAGTACTTACATCAAAAACATTTAAGGCAAGCGATACCTGCTACATCATATGGTTGCACAAAGTCCTATAGTTTAATCTGAACCCTTTTCTAAGGGCATCCCTTTCAATCTTTGAAACCGTTCTCAGATGATTGAATTCAGCTCTCTTAAACGACTCTGCATTGTAGGTTTAAGTTTTGCATTAAAAATCCGGAAATATGAAAGTTCTGAACTCATCTTTTTGATTCAATCAATTGTTTCTTTGTTCTTTAGCAGACAGGAAGAACAATGTTGGGCATGAAAAAGTACACTCCTCGTTTGAACAATTACTTAATGTATAAAAATATTTTTGTTGATTTTATTATTGTCGGAAATAACAGATTATAACACTTTGAAATTATATTTTCGTATAAGACACACAATTACCTTCTAGTTCTGTTAATGATTCGCCAATGGGTTTAATGAAATGACTATTCTCGTTCTTGAAATTTAGAGAAATTTTCAAAGAATGTGTGAGTTGTAAGTATTTCGGATGCGGCAATATGAGATGTTTGTTCGCCCTTAGAGAATTATAACATCTTCTGAATTGCATATAAATTATAAAAGGTGTCACAATTGGGTGGGGTACCCGGTACAAATCTTGGCATTTTTGCAATGTCACCGAACTTAGAGCTGATTTTCTCCAGTGAACTTGGTTTACTTCTGCTCGTCTCACTTCTCAAACTCACTCAAGAAGAACCGCTAATGCCACAAACACTTTCCACGAACATTCCCGCTTGTGTAGAATCTTCTGTGGATTACCCCACATAGTAGGTTGGTTAGAAACAAGAAAATCAGTCATAAATGACTGACGACCCTTAAAAAACAAGAAAAGGTATTTGTCACTCCACCAACCTACCAAAAGCCAGATCATTTCTTCTATTGCATTTCAGGGTGCAACAGTCCTAAACAGAATAATGCGGTTTTAAATGTAAAAGTCAGAGCGGGAGAGAGAAAGAGAGGGAGAGAGAGAAGGTGGAGGGTACATCAAGCAAGAAGGCAGTCCCTCGTATTTCTGTTGGGGTTCTAAAAGTACGGATTTGAAAATTGTACCCTTTTACCTAAAAGAAGGACCTTTCTGCAGGTAAAATATCGTTCTGGATGCTTCGCAAAGAGGTTCGATAAATATAGAATATAAAGAAACATTACAACATATAAAACTTGTTTCGTATCGTTTTGAAGAATTGAATTGAAGAAGAAAAAAATATAAACAGTAAGATTTAAGAACTCAAATTCAAGAATACTTGATACGTAAATTTTAAGTTATAACGTTATACCATGGCATTATTTTCAGATAAATATTTCCGTACCAAAAACAATATCAAAATATCGAAAAAGTATAAAATTCATTAGTATTAAACCCTTTCCTTTGAAGTAATTTTCTTTTGAAAACTTAGAAGCTTTGCACAAAAGGTAAGTAGCTCACCTGGTAGAGAACTGGCTTCGTTTTCGGAGAGTCCTGGCTTCGATACCAGCCGCTGACCATCCTGACAGATTTTCCAGTGTATTACCTCATTCACATTAGTCAGCTACCGGGATGGAACTTCGAAATTAATCCCTGGCCGACTCCTTCCCGCATACTTCCACCTATATCCTATCCCGACCGTAGCCACGGATAATTAAAAGTAATAAATTAAATTCAAATTCAAGAAGCTTTTATTCTGAGATGTAAGTTGAAAGATTGTATCGTAGCATGGGATTATTTTCACAGAAAGGTATCAGTGCCAAAAAACATATCAAAATATCGAAACAATATCGACATCGAAAAGTTAAGGTATAGATCAATACCGATATTTTGCAACTATCGGTGGTAAAAACTTTATACTTTATTTTTATATGGGCCAGTCTAGTAAATTTGGACTTCGGCCCATCACGATTTGTCTTTAGCTGTTAAGTGTTAAAATTCACACCCATGCCCCTGCCGGAACTCCAACCCGGGACCTTAGAGACGATGGCCTGCCGCCGCAGACCGCTCGTCCACCCGGCCGGCAACTATCGGTGGTATCAAGGTATCGAAAGTATCTAGAACTTATCCCTGTTTGGTGTGTGAATACCCGTAGGTAATTGTAGTTAGAAAAAAAAACACAAATGTTTTCAAGATTTAACTTCGTTCGACTATGGCGGATATATTTTTGTGATGGTGCGCAAACAAATTTTCAGTATGCTTACATTTACGGTAACCTCAGATTCTCAGCCCAAGTAAGTTTTGGATTAAAAACTATTGGACTCACCATACTACAGACTAGTTGTAAGTGGCAATATGTCTCTATTAGTACTCCATGTTTTAACTCTAATGTGGGTTCCCAAATGCTCTTCGAGAATCGACATTTTTTTTAAGATCACTTTCTATGTATGTATTTGTTCTGTGGCTTGACAATCTGTTTTGGGCACAGAGAGTACTGTAGCAACCCCTATAATTTTTTTAAGCCGCAGACTTATTTCCTTCCTATATTATGGAACCTTAAACATATGATTTTGTAATATTATACCTAAGTTTGAAGTTGAAAATCTCTGGTTGGGGACCATATAGGAATCTAAAATTTTCACAGATGCCGAAGGCTAGCATTATGATGTAATGGGAACTTTAGATTTCCTACTAATAGAGTTAGAACAACTTTATATCTGGGAAAAGCTCGTTTTATTCCAACACTCTGAGAAGAGAATTGATAAAAGTTAAGCGTATAAAATACTGGAAATGTAAAATGCTTTTTATAATTGAATATATAGTTGGCGACATGGTCCCTCCAACCAGTCCTCTCTGTTAGTCTTCTCTCCTATTATGTGAACACGCCTTCGGTGAAATTTTACCGTATTCTTATTGTGGTTTTACACCTGTTGTTCACATGCCTTGCAATTGTGATATGTAAGTATTTTTGATTAGCTTGTTGTATCATCTTATGTATATTTTGACATGTTATATTGCAAGAATCCTCTTCTCAGGATGCTAGAATCAAACGTGCTTTTTTCCACACATACAACTGCTATAACTCTGTTAATAATCGGATCTTGAAGTCCAAGTCCATATTTTTGCAGCATTACACTACCCTAGAGAACTACTATCTATGAAAATTTTGTATGTCAACTTTGGCCCCCATTAGAGTTTTTCAACTTCCCAAACTTTGGTATAATATTACAAGATCATATTTTAAGCCTTCATAACATAAAAACGAAATAAGTATCCAGCTTAAAATATTGTAGGGACTGGCTACAGTACTCTGTGTGTCCCCAAAAAGATTTTTAAGCCACAGAAGGTTTCCCTTCCATATAGAAAGTGATCTTGAAAATGTAATTTTGTCCACTGTCCAACAACAATTTAGAACCCACATTAGAGTTACAACATGGAATAGTAGTCGTGTCAAATTATCACTTACACTAGCTTCTATGCTGAGTTCAATAGTTTTAATCCGATAATCTCCAATTTACCTGGGAGCATGGTGAGAATTTGGTTGCGCACCATGATACAAATTTGGCCGCCACAGCCGAACGAAGTGTGGATTTAAACTACTAATACATAAAGGTAATCACATACAAAGAATGGAAAAAATTAAATGGTAGAGCAACCATTTTAACGAATACTAGACCACTTTAAATGGAATGAACACGGTGGCGAGGGTGTAGTTCTACTTCGTGATATGCTAGCTGCTAATGCAGAGTATGAACGTGATTAAGTAGTTGTCCGTAAGGCGCGTCAGTGTTTGCTGGTGTTCCCTAGCCTTGAGTATGGCGGTGGTCCTGGTACTACTGCTACTGGAAAGTTATGATATCCTGATTGTTTATGATCGGTCATTGTGAAGGAACTTGGGACCCTTGCCCTATGATGCAATGAAGTAAGCAAACAAAATGTATTGATGAGATGCAGTTTCGAAGAGTTTGCTATTGTGTTGCTAATGAGATGATCAGTATCTATGCAATGACTACTGTCTCTAACTAACTTGCTCCCTCCAGCACTAAGGAAACTCAACAATCATATTGTTGCCGTACGTGTACCTTTCTCTTCTACACGTATGCTAAACAGTGTATGCGACAGTATATTAAGGAGCCACAGCTAGGCTAGGTTGACTTATGTGTGAAATTTGTCTATGAAATATATATAGTATCGTATATTTGGACAAGAAACAATCACATAAAATATAAATTCATATGCTTTTATAGTGGATTAATTATACGCATGTGTAAACTGTAGGTTCCATTAACTAGCTGATACATTTATATATCTTTTGATGTTGTGGTTTCCTCCGTGATGTATGCCGTGCGTACCTTTGAGTGTCTCTGACAACATAGACTAAAATTCTCGAAATGTGTAAGTGTTAACTCCTAAGCGTTCTCCGCCTCTGTTTCTTGTATGGTTCGCTAAGTTCGTGGCATATATCGTGCCCATGCTCTGGGAACTGTGAAAAGACAGCTTTTAGTCTTCCTTCACAGACATAGAAACATAAACTATCGTCCTCTCAGTCCCATAGTTAGAGTGGTGTTGCAGATAGAACTTCATTCGCCCTTCGCTACTTCACAAAACTAACAACTGGCATTCTTCAGTCCTCTGGGTTCCCTCTTTCGTAGTCGGTCTGTTGGTGTCGAAGAGTTTTAAAAATACTGAAGCAAAATCATTTGGTTGGTTACCACACCGTAACAAATAGCTCCGTCTTTCAATTCATTTTGCTTTAAAAGGCTTGCATAGGGTTCCCAAGCCTTTCTATCTCCCTCTCTTCTCTCTGTAACTTCAAACTTTCACTTATCCTTTGATCATGATGGTCCCCTCAAATGTGCCCGAAAAAATATATGTTTCAATGGACGTGTGTCTTCGGAGTTCCCTTTTAACTTGCCCAGAAGTCCTGAAACAAGTCAACCACAATGAGTGATGTCAACGGCGTCTGAACGTCTACCTCCCTTCTTTCTCCTCTGTTCGTTCACCCTGTTTGAGATCGTTCTCTCTCTTCAGGGACTAGTTAAAGAACCAGTGTTTGATAATTGCTGAGTGGACTATCATATCAATGAACATATGATCAGAATGAACATTTGGTTTATATTACTTGAATATTAAGAGAAAAGCAAGCAAGTCCGACACACAATTTTATATATTTTTGTTTTGTTTCACAGGCCGAAACAGAACATGATGTCGTGAACATCATTTACAACCCTAAATTTCTAGAAAAAAATATTTGGAAAATCGGTGGTGGATTCGAACAAAAGACCTTCAGAATAACAATCTGACACCCTCAACAATTAGCTACACAGACAATAATAAATGTGTTGCTGAATCAGCCATTAAATTCGCTGTCCTCAGCGGTTTATATTATATTATATATATTAGTTTTCCAGAACTATCTTTTAAGAAAGTAAATCCCACTTGCTGGCTTCACTCTTATTCGCCACTTTTGTCAGAAGTGGGTGATGTAAACGGTTGGGGATTTAAATACAGCACCGAGAGCACCAGTTGCCAGACGTTGGTAAGACGAAGGCTAACGAAATAAAAAAAACACATGTTCAATCCCTGGCCGACATTCAAGATTTTTTTCGTAAAAATATATTTTAAAAAGTTTTAATTTATTATTAATAATTCCTTTCTTGCATTTTCAAGATTGTCTTTCAAAATGCAGTTATTTTATTTTTTAATGAAGATTTTTTCTTCTTGTTGTCGTAAAAATATGTTTTTCTAAGTTCAAATTTATAATGTATAATTGGTTTCTTGTATTGACCGTAGATTATATAAAATAAGTGACCATGGGTTAGGGTAGGTTAGGTAAGGTCAAGTTCGGTTATGTAGCTTTACACTTTCGTTTCTTTCTTTCAAAATACATTTATATCTGTTTGTGCGAACCTGACCTAACCTAACCTCCGCTAATCCATGGTAACTAAAATACAAGAAAACAATTATTAATAATAAATGCACTGTAAAAAATAGTTGTGTTAATTCAACACAATGCGGTGTCCCAGCGTGACTACCACTTTTGTGTGTTAAATCAACACAATACACGGTGAGCTGGAGCGAGATTTGAACATGGGTTGCTCAGTTAGAAGTCGAGCGTCTTACCGACTTCGCTAAATCGTCAGACAGAAAAAAACACTAGATGCAAACGATATTAAATGAACAAAATTTGAATTAAACTACTACACTATAGATTCAAACAGTGTATTGGATCAAATATATGTTGCTGAGCCCCCAAAACAAACTAAGTTACTTGCACGACTTATCCCATGGTTGAATAATTTTCTATTTGTCAATTGGGAACCAGAATAACCATTCATTGAGAATATTCCATTTCTATGAAAGCAAGTAAGATGGCGACAGCGAAATACTTGAGCAGCATTTCTGCCTTCTTATCGTAACAAAATGTCAAATACTGCGTTTGCTTTCATAGAAATGGAACATATTCTCAATGACTGGGGATTGTGATCCCTAATTGAACAATGGAAAAGTGATTGAATCATGGCCTAAGTCGTGAGAGTAACTTTCATTGCGTTTGGGGTTCAGCAACATTTTTTTAAGCCTCTATACTGTTTCAATCTAGTATTATTTCCGTCTGACAATTCAGCGAAGTCGGTAAGGCGCTCGACTTCTAACTGAGCAACGCATGTTCAAATCTAGCTTCTGCCGTAATTTTTTCCCCAGTACCGAAAAAGAACACCGTGTGTTGTGTTGATTTAACACACAAAAGTGGTAGTCACGCTGGGACACCGCATTGTGTTGAATTAACACAGCCATTTTTTACTGTGTGTGAACACATCGTGACACATTGTGAGAAACTTGGATACCGGAGCACAGAAAAAATCCTTTGAAGCTATTCACAAAAGATGTAGTTAGTGAAAAAAATAATGCAAATTCGACGACTCGCTTTAGTTTGTAAAGTATACCCGAATTCACAGATTGGGGGACGCAGGTCCCGGTTAGCGGTAAGCATACGCAAAAGTGCTTCATTGCGTATGCCCACCGCTAAACGGGGGTGCGTCCCCCTGAGGCTCATGCCGCCCAGCTCCCTTGGGACCCACCGTGCCCCTTACACACCTCGCAGGTCAGACGCCAAAGTAATTATTAGTAATAAATATTAACATACAAAAATATATTTTGAATGAAAAATAGTCCCCCCGCCGAGATTCGAACCCTGGTTCTGTATTTAGTAAGCGAATGTCTTACTGCTGCACCAGACTAGGACCTGGCAAATACTGGTTTCATCGTTGTATTTACAGTGGACGGAGTCGGAGCCTGTCGCTATGACGTAGACCTTTTTACTATTTTCATCCTCAGCTTTTGAGTGCGGGTCACAAAAATTGTATGGCACCTCTTTGGTCGTGGGCCATCGGGTCCGTGCAAAATTGCACTTGTGCCAGATTATCATCTCGGGATTGTTCCTAGTAAGCCACGGCCGCTCGGTACTGGAAGAATGAGCCAGGACCTAAGTTGATTATATCATCCCGGTGTTTGTTGAGAACCAAACCTGGGAAAAGTTTTTAAGGTTGCTGCAGTGTGCGAATCAAGGTATTTTTAAAGGGCGATGACATGTTGTTGATATGAAAATAACGTGATAAAATTAATATGCATTATACGTGTTCCCACATGCACAATTCCAGGGGGAATTTTCCCCTCATCCCCCTGTTAATTCGCACACTGTATTACCGTAAGTTAGGTGTATTTGAATTCTGTGAATTTGAGTATACTTTATAAACTAAGGAGAGTCGTAGAATTTGCGTTAAACTTTTCACTTACCGCAGTTTTTATGAATAGCTTCCAAGGATTATACCTGTGCTTCAGTATCCAAGCTGGTCACAATGTGTTCACATTTATTATTAATAATTGTTTCTTGCATTGTAGTTACCATGGGATAGAGGAAGCTAGGCAAGGTCAGGTTAGCACGACTAGATATAAATGTATTTTGAAAGAAAGAAACGTATGTGTAAAGGTACATAACCGAACTTGACCTTACCTAACCTCCTCAAGCTCATGGTCACTACTTTTATATAATGTACGAAAAATAAAAAAAAATACAATTATAAATAATAAATTTCAACTTATAAAAAAATGTTTAAGACAACAAGAAAAAATCTTATTTAAAAAAAATAACTGCACTTTTAAAAATAATCTTGAATATGCAAGAAA
>JAGDQP010020791.1:0-32704 GCA_022664845.1 Lepisma saccharinum | reverse complement strand
AAGAATCAAACACATGCTTAACATTTTTATCTTTCCAATAACATATCTAATGTGTGCCGATGTTTTCGCTTTTATCTAAATTTACAATTCCGCACTCTCTATCTTTAGGTTTGTTAGGTAATTCATCACTCATAAATACTCCTCTAAAATGTTTTATCTTTAATTCTTTCACCAACCTCTCTATGTCGAAGTTGGTTAGCGCTTTTAGTTTTTTGACTTTCTTCCTCTTACTTTACCACCTTGCTTTTCTTCTATTGCTAAGTTATGTCTCTTTTGTTCTACTAGTTCTTCTTTATTCTTTTTTGCATCAACTACAGTTTTGGCAATAGCTGCTGCTCCTCCTGCTAAAGATCCAACAGCTCCTAATGCTGCAAGAATGGCTGGTATCGTAAAAATAAAACCACCAATATGTTCTTTTGGAGAGCTTTTAATCTTTCTCATTTGTGTAGTAGTTAAAGTTAGATTTATTCCTTTACCTTCTTTAATTTTCTTATCTTTCTCGTTAAGTTGTTTCTTTGTTAATACATGATCAATTTTCAAATTAATAAGCTCATTGTGAGGAATAGAAAACGCAATGCTTTAATTGAACACATCCTATTTATTTAAGAAAAAAAAATTGTTTGTAAAATTACGGTTGTAGTTGTTCCACCAAAATCAATCAAACTATCATTCTCATCTGTTATTCTTATCTCCAATTCGTCAATCTTATCTCTTGTTAACGGAAAAAATAATGGATAAGCTGGCTCATATATAATACGGTGTTTGAACTCTGTATAAGTTTTAAATGCTGCTATAAGTCCCGTTTCTCTATGAGCGTATTCACCACTTTTAACATACATACCATCAGCAACGTTACAGTGAATATTTATAGAAACAAAAGGATAAAACTTTAGTAAACTACTTCCAATATGTATCTTATCCTTTTCTAATGTGTCTATATATTTAAACCCAAGAATTACATCCATATTATACATGATTAAATCTTTATCTGTTTGAATTTCCACTCTGTTTAATATTCGATTTTCTGACAAAGTAATATTGATACCTTTTGATTTGAAGTACTCACCAAGACTTTTTAAACTATACTGTCCTTTTGGTATATGTACGAGATCATCACCATACTTAAAAAATAGTTATTAATGTTTGGAGTTAGATATGTTGTATAAAACCCTACTAAACCTATACTTAAGTGCTTGTTAAAATTATCTAATTCATGATGTAGTTTTAATTTCAGTAACGAGGTACTTCCACTCAATTTAAACAATTTGGACATTTATTATATAACAAATGAATGATTTTGATTTGCCTAAAGATATTCCGAGAGAAAAAGTAATAACGCTAATAGAAGATACACTCCTAAAATTAGAATACAGTTTAAAGAAGAGAAAGAAGAAATTGTGTTTTGTTAAATATGTATATTACAGCTTGATCACTTTATCAATATTATTATCTGCAACAACTGGTTTTATCAATGTGTTTATTCCTGTTGCTGTTTACTCAATTATCACATCTTTAGCCACAGGAAGTGCAATTATTACAGGCCTATCTTCTAAGCTTAATATTAGCAAAAAGAAAGACGAATATAAGGCTATTGTGAACTGTATTAACGTATTTAAAGAACAGTTAGAGATGATAATAACATTAAATGGAGATATGGATGAAGAATATATTAAAGAGACTGTGCATAAAATTAGAGCAGCTTAAAACTATAAAGATTTAAGACCTTAAAACATTTTCTCTATAATAAATGAGTAAGGTTAAGAATACTGTAAATTGGGATGTAAAAGAAATGGTTAAAGAAAAATCAACAAAGAAAAGGAATGGAAAATTGTTACCTGATGATATACGATGTCTTATTATTGGCCCTTCTGGTTGTGGTAAGACTTTTCTGTTATTTAATTTTCTACTACAACCTGGCTAGCTAAACAACAAATATTTCTATATATATTCCAAAAGCATGAATCAACCTAAATACCAACAACTACAAAAACGATTTGAAGAAGCAGAACTAAAATTTAAAGATCAAATAGCAACGTTTTTAAACAGTAAAGACACTATTGTACCCTTTGATGAATGCCAAGATTACTCTATTGTTGTGTTTGATGATTATATTTTGGAAAATCAAGATAGTGTGAGAAATTACTTTACAAGAGGGAGACATAAGCATTTAGATTGTTTCTATCTTGCCCAAACATATTCAAAAGTACCGAAACAACTTATACGAGATAATGTCAATTTTTTATGTATATTTCGTCAAGATGATATGAATCTTAAGCATGCGTATAACGAGTTTGTTGGAGGAGATATGACTTATGAAAAATTCAGAGATATGCTCCATGTGTTGGCAAGATGATTATGGTTTTATAGTGATTGATATGACGAGGAAGATAAACAATGGCAAATATAGAAACAAGATTAAGAACTTTATAAATGTTGAACGTTAAACGTGAAGTTTTTGTACGTTTTTGTACGTTTACGTTTACGTTTTTTTCTTTATAATAAATGGATGAGAAAGAGATTGAGAAAAATATTAAGTTAAAAAAGTTTCTTATTGAGGGATTTAAAAACTGGAAGAAAGAAAGGGTAGGTGTATATGATAAGTATAAGAAGCAAGAGCAACTTGTAATTGATGCTATTCAGGCTTTAGGAAGTGAGATTAAAGAAGTAACGGAACAAAACAAAAATCTAATAACAGAACTTGTTCCTGTGGCTTATAATAGTGCACGAGTAGATTCTAACTTATTTTATACACCACCTCGTTATGATAGTTCTACAGAAGAAGATGATTCGCCTGTAACTAAAGAGATAAAACACTTGAAAAAACAAATTGAAGGAATAGAACCCTTACCTACAACTCATTTTGGTAAGATTGCAACGAAATATTACGCGAATAAGAATGATAGTGTGTTTGGAATAAGAAGTATTGAAGAACAAGATGGCAGAATTGTAAACAAAATTGGAAATCTAGAAGTTAAAGTTCAAGGTGATGATTTGATTATTGACGGAAAAATGTATAAAGGAACTGAAGGTTTATGGGGATTATTAACAAAAAAAATCCGCAAAATTACACACAAAATGATGAAGATGTTTATTACCTCATATTGATAGCTTCTGATGCAGTTTTTCAAAACAACGATCCTAAAAAAAAGAAACCAAAATCTTCGAGAAATGAGAAGTATAACAAAATATTTAAGTTTTTATGGGAAGAACACTACTAACCCAGATTTGAAAAAGCAAAGAAATCACCTAAGTTTGGTATAGGAATTAAGCAATATACAGAACTACCAAAAGAATATGTTTGGATTGATGATGTTAGAAAGTTAGTAGATAGGTTAATTGTTATTGATGGAGAAGAAAAATCAGGTAATAGTAATTTTTACAACGAGAAAGTAGGTATTACGGACATGATCAATTCTAAACTCTCTCAATTTATTCCGAATGATCCTAAAGGTATGGGTTATTTAATAAAGATTTTGAATACTTTACCGCCAAGATTTTGGAATAGTGAGAAGTATGGTAAAGGTCTAATGAATAAAATCTTAAACATAAAAGGAATACCTGAGTTACATATTCCTGGATATCAATTTTGCGGACCTTTTACGAAGCTTGATGAAAGATTAGAATGAGGTGATAAAGGTGTTAATCCATTAGACGAAGCTTGCAGAGAACATGATATATACTACAGAGATAATAAAGATACAGAATCAAGACATGTTGCAGATAAAGAATTAGAAAATCAAGCATGGAAAAGGGTATTTAGTAAAGATGCATCAATTGGAGAAAGATTAGCAGCTTTTGGAGTCGGAACAGCTATGAATGCAAAAGTAAAGTTAGGTTGGGGTTTGTAGTTTTATATAATTTTTGTTGTGTACGTTTTATGGATAAAATCCATAAAACTGCTCTTTAACTTTTTCTTTAAAATAAATACAATGGAAAGTATAGAGAGTTATGAGTTACAGAGTTTTACACCAAACAGAAGAACATTTAATAATTTGAATGAACCAAACAAAGATATTGAATTTGATTTTGACGTAGGAGATGGATTTTTTCATCCCCACAGAGCAGATTGTTATACGAAATTTGAAGTTGTAGGAGCTAGTGCTGGAGGAACCTTTAGTGCTACTGATACGATAAAACTAGAAGATAACTTCTTCCCCTTCTTCTTCTCTCAAATAGAAATTAGGAAGCATGGAGTTGTCATAGATAAAGTGGAGCTACCAGGAATAACTTCGACAGTAATAGGAACTTTAAAGATATCTAAACTGGAAGCATTATACTTAAAACAAAGTGGTTTCGAAACAGATAACAACTTAGGAGGAAAAAAGAACTTTAGTGTTTTATTTCCCTTAAGATTAATACCAGGCTTCTTAAGTGATTATAGAGAAATAATGTGGAAAGGAGGTTTAAGAATAACATTTACAAATGCGAGTAACGTTAATGATGTTCTGTATAAGTGGAAAGGATCACAGACAGGTGCAACAGCGCCTCATGATGGAAAAATAACAATAAAGAGTATGGAGATCAGAATGCCAATAGTTATATATGATTCCAATTACGAGAGTAAGCTGAAATTGAATATTTTGAAAGAACCTAAAATCATGTTTTCATTTCACATGTATCAGTGTGTGCAGAAGAATGTGGAAGGATCTTTCTTTGAGTTCGATGTAACCACCCAATTTAATTCGAGACAATTTGACATGGCTGATTTTGTAATTGTGGCTTTTCAAACTGGTAGAAGTAAGGATCAAGCCAAAAAAGCTAGTAAATTTGATCATTGTAAGGTAAAAAACATATATGTCAAAAATGGGCGAAATGAAGTGTTCCCCAAAGAAAATAGAAATTTAGATACTGCAGAAAACGATTATTTTAAGATGTATGAGGATTACACTGCATTTAAGAGAATAACATGTGGGAATACAGAGATGTACTATAGTCCGGATGAATTTATTAACAATAGACCAATGTATGTGATTAACTGCAGTAGAAGAAAGAGTGTGTCTGTAAACGAACGAACGAATATAAAGATTGTTGTAGATTTTGCTGAAGCTGTACCTGCTAATATGATTTGTTATGCTGTTTTAATTGGACAAAAGAACTTTACATATGATCCGAAGAATGAGAAAGTAGTAGAAGAGTTTTAAGTAATGTTGTAGTGTAAATGTGTATTGGCTTTTATGAGTAATTCCCATAAAAGCTTCTTCTTACAAAAACTGATTTTAAAAAGGTTTTTTTCTATGTAATAAATATGGCAAAACATATTGATTTTTTAAATAAACTTGGAAGTATTGAACAAAAACAAATTATCAGTTTAAAAGAGCTAGATTTAGATACAGAATATAAGATTGTAAAGATGGAAAGAATAAAAACTAAGTTTGGTAAGAGTATATTAGTTGAA
The DNA here is from genome assembly GCA_022664845.1 of Lepisma saccharinum. NCBI lineage: Eukaryota > Metazoa > Arthropoda > Insecta > Zygentoma > Lepismatidae > Lepisma > Lepisma saccharinum. The sequence goes on along the minus strand of JAGDQP010020791.1, from coordinate 27,309 downwards.
TTGGAAGACTTTAAGGTATTTCTTCCACCTAGATTTACAAAACACATGACAGATAAGATGTTCGATGAGATAGTTAAGGATGGTTTAAGTATTAAGTATACTGGCTTGAAAGATGACTATCCAACATTAGAATTTTGTAAGGAAACTGAATAAACTTTAAAATTTTCTATGTAATAAATAAGAAATGGCAACACAATTAAACAAGAAAAACAATGTTAAAGTATTAAGAGCTGTTCGTTAGCAGGATTTGAAAAAGGGTAAATCATATGAAATTACAATGTGGAAATTAGTTAAAACACAAAGTACTGGAGAAAGAGTTTTAATACACTTAGAAGGGGAGTATAAAACTTATTGCCTCAAAGATATAACGAAGATACTGAATCAGTTTTAAAATAAACTGTTTATGGGGTATGATGGAATGAAAGAGCTTTCTAATGGTTACAAAATGCATCAGTTGTTTTTTAAAAATGAGTCTAAAAAGTAAATATGTTAAAGTTTAATTTTCATGGTTTTAAGCTATAAAGATGAAAACGATTTAAAACAAGATATTTATAAGAATAAATTGAGTTGTTAGTATGGAACCTCAAAAGAAGTTTATTCTTACTCCTTCATTCAATGTGATTGTAAAAGACGTACAAGACAATACACAAATAATCTTTGAAATTAATGGTAGTTTATTTAGTTTGAATTATGATCAGTGGACGGAGTTTAAAAAATCATTATTTCCAATTGAGAACGAAGTTAGCAGACGTTTTCACTATCAATTTAGTACTCTGTAATTAATACGTAAGTTTTAGATATTTTTATGGTTATAAGGGCCATAAAAGTAATTTTTGTAATTTTATCCTACGTTATATGCAGCCACTAATTACACCATTGAATTGTGCTTGTCGAGTAGGTTCAAAAAATATTTATATGTCTAGGCGTATTAGTTTTGGAGTTATTACAAATTCAAAATTTCGGGAATTTTTTGTGGGATTATTTTTGAGAAAATTGAAAAAGTTTATTCTTTAAAAAAGTCTTAGAATTTTATGTAGAATACGATAGTATTTTTTATTTTGCAAATATCTCAATTTTACAGTTTGCAGTGTTGCCGCCTATGAACTTTGTTACTAAAGTTAGTGATTTTTTAATTATAGGGGTTGGCAACACTTGGAGGCTAGGTAGTAGCTATATGTAAAAATGAAATATCAACCCTCTAACTTTAATGATAACCGAGATATGGCTATTCAAGGTTATTTTTGTATTTAAATTCATGCGCTCAATACGCTAACATCACGCGATCGTGGCTCTAGTCTGGCGGCACGTTTTGGAACTAATGCTTCTTCATCATGCGTGGCCAAAGAGAAATAATCTGACGTATAACTTAAACCACGCCCTAAAATTATAAATTCACTTCAATGAAATAGCAAAATGGCAAAAAAATGCAGAAATATTATTTGGACAGGGAAAATATAATTTTTTCTCAGACTAACAAATACAAAAATTGATATTTAATTAATACTTCCAACTCTCACAGATTCATTACTTAGTGTATTTGCTACTATATATACACGATCAGCTTTTACTTCCTATGTGGTAGTAAGGGTCGGCTGCCACTAGAGTTTGGCCAGCTCTAACGTAAGACCTAGAAGAAAGAAAATGGAACGCTCTTCGACATTATCTCGTAATGTACCAGAGAAGAAGATGCGGAAGAAAGCTAGCGCTAGCAGAAAAAGCCGAAACAAAGAAAAGAAAAAGCCTGAGAGGCAGCCAGAATACAAAACCAACAAACAAATCGAAGGCATAAGTCCTCTCAGGTTCCTGTGCACAGGTTGTGCTGTTTTAAAGTCTGTTTTTTTGGTATTAATGTGTTTGCATTTTTGACCATAACTCCGTTGTTTATTGATCGATTTTCAAAATTCAAAAACTATTGGAAAGAGTAAAGATCAGGCTTTCAAACACAATTGTTTTTATGGTTAAATGCTATAAAGTTCTGTGTGATTGTGTTCTTTGTGTAATGTTATTTTGCTCTAGGGTAATTTCGAGGATGTAATTTAATTTTGAGATTTGTATATGGGGTGTTGAGGGGGTGAAATTGGTATAAAGTGCTATCTTTTTTTCCTTTGAATACTTCCTTTTGGGGGAGGGGAATTTTAAAAAGTTATTCTAAACAGCGGAATTTATATATGAAATGGGGTCAGGAGTGAAATTGCGCTAGAATCCCCATTATCCCCCTACTTACAAATATGCATGATTCTTTGAATTTGACCAGCTAGAATGAAATTTGGTTAATATCGGACATTGAAATACGTATTTTAAGCACGAACATTAAACAAACAACTTGTATTTTCTTGAAAATTACGGTACTAAGAGACTCATAGCTTAGATTTTTTTTCGAGAAACTGTTCAGAATGGAATTTAGACATTATTTTTTGCAAATACACTCGTACAATTGTATGTTAAGTTGGGAAATCAAGCTTGTCAGAGTAAAGTTGTGTATATTTTTACTGCTTGTTAGCAGGTAGGAACTACTTGGAAACATAAGTAGACAATATTTAAGAAGAAAATGCCATTTAAGTACTTGTAACGCGTAATTGAAAAAGAAAAGAACTGATTTACATAAGTCAGACTGCTTCGTAAAAAATATGGGAGACAATATATATAACATATATATATATATATATATATATATATATATATATATATTTATATATATATATATACAGGAAAACTGATATTTGAAATACCTTGAACATTATATTTAAGCAGAATCTAGTCTTTGAATTGTAATTTAATGAGTATGTAGCGAATTTATATACAAATTTCGGTAGAAAGACTGTCTGGATAAGCAGTCAAACAATATTTGAAGTACAAAGAACACATATTTCAAGTACTTTGAATGAAACGAAAGCTAGAAAGGACTAATTGTAGCCGAAAAAGGGTGGTTGAAAGCCCGTTTACTCTTAATATAACGAGAAAACTAAGAAAATGTGGTCTATAGGAACACTTGTTGCTTCAATTGGACCGTTTTGTACCCCGTAATTACCGTGTATATTTCGTTTATACGAGATGGATTGACAAATAAGTACTAGCCTACCTTTCCTGAGGCCATCTAGGTGAAATATTCATGAGCAAAATGCTGTTATTTGTCCTATTAATGAATTAAACTAGATACAACTAGGTTTTGTATTTATGTAGTATATATACTTTTATGAAAGAAGAGTTCGTGTTACCGACGTAGAGCTTTTGTCCAAAGCTAGCATGGTATTTATTTAGTTACCTGACTTCAATATTATTTACGGGAAACCGGTGAGGCTTGTGGTTGGCTGCAGAAAGAACCCATTTTCGCAGATGCTGACTGCTGTAGAGGCCCTTGAGATAACAAACACACATACATGAACAAACTACCACTACACACCAGAAGTTCATGCTTTGTCAGTGCTTGCGACCATATGTTTGCTTTTGCAAAAGGGAAGAGTAGGAGAGAGGGGAGGGAGAGAGTCTGTTAAAATATCACACATCCTCGGCCAAGGGATATACCTTCAACAACTGATATTGGTGAACAGCCAGTGTTTCCATTTCACTGTCGAAAGTGTTTCCATCTTAGAATAATTTAATATTGTTTAACATTTGGAGAGTAATTCATGAACGACATCTAGGGTTGCCAACTTTTAAGTGATGCAAACTTTCGATTATTTTAATAAATTTTGTCACCTAGTTTTATTGTTATTTGATACGGTCATATATACACCATTTTCAGACTACATCTCTAGAGCCAAATTCGGTTACTAGTACTGCAAGGTTGCATATCTCATAGGATAAGAACTCTTAAAGAAATATTGGACTTGATCTACAGTATCCAAAGTCGAATTTGATGCTTGATAATGTCAGTAAGATATCAAATGCAAAACTTTTACAAGTCTAGGTCGTCTATAATACAAACGTGGGATATTGGGTTGCATAAACAGTAGGCTTCAGTGATATTTTAATTCCTCCTGTAATCATCTTGTATAATTGTAACGAAGGCTAAGACCATAGTAGGTAATGACGTCATTTGAGTTATAAACAATCTGATTGGTTGACGGAATCAATAAATTGGGAACAGAATTGAAGTGCAACTTAGTCTGCTGCAGGTGAACTAGGGAACAATGGCTAGTTGTAACTTTACTTTTGCAGAGGTAGCTTTCGAGTGTGTGCTGGTAAGCCTTGAATAATGGTCACCATGTTCAGTATAATTTGTGACCAGTGCTTTCACGATGTTCTTTTTGACTCTGACCATGAATGTGTAGACATAAGCAATGAAGTGGTTCTACTTCGTATTGTGGACGTATTAACAACTTCCTTGGTTTGCGAACAATATACGAAATATTTAGTAAATCCCACATTGATTCTATTAATGTGTTATATAAATTTATCACTAATTACAAGAAGATGTTAACAGACTCGGAATCTAGAGATAAAATCTGGTTAATCTTGTGGGTGAAAGATACACTGCATCCATTGACTTGTAGTAACGAAGATTGTCACTCTTTCTAAGTTTGAATATACACTGGGACTGATGTTTGTATAGGAATAAAACAAAACCATTTATAGTAACAAGGAACTTTTATTGTGCATAAGTATAATATATACATACTCGAACATTGCCAAGTGATACACAAATATTGTCATTACAGAGTTGGTGCAAACTATTGAACAGTGATGCCTTTCCAGACCAATGATACAGTGTTGTAATAAAAAATCAAGTGTTATAAATATTATGTTTGAAGACAACTAATACAAAACAGTGATACATAAAAACGAATCATGCTAAATATTTCCCCCGTGCAATGAAAAGTGTTATAACAAAAAGTTAACAAGAATTTTGATTTTGCCTTTTATTCCAAACGCTTTTAACAACTCTACCTTGCAAGGCAATATTTTAAGTAAGTAGTTAATGCACATGTATAAAAAATGACAATACAATAATTAGAATCCGACATAGAACACTCACGAAATAGAGAAAAGTTTAAATTTAAATAAGAAAACATTTTCTTAAGATGGAAATTATGAACTACAACTTCAACAGGCGATCGAATAAAAATTATAAAAGTATTTTTGCCGTCACAAAATTGTTTAGTTTCATAAAAACGTATTTGTTTTTTCGGTTTTAGTTTTCGGTTTACAAAAATGTTTTTGATTGTTACGTTCACAGAAAAAAAATTTTGCATTTAAAAAGTTTTTACTTTTGTTTTCATTCAGAAAAAAGTTTTCAGTTTTTGTTTCACAAAATGTTTTCCTAGCAAAACTTTTTAGTGCTTGTTTTACAAAAACGTTTCCGCAACAAAAAATTTAGTTTTCCCATTGCAGAAAAGTTTTCACAGAATTTCTTTTCAGATTTTGCTTTGCAAAGTTTGGTTCACAACTATATATTTTGTAACTTGTACGAAAATTATTCAGTGCAATATCCATAGGGAAGCGTAGAATAATCTTCAATGTTTGAAAGATTAAGTTTCCTCCGCTATTATTGTCCATTCTATGTGTTTTCCATTGTCCTTTGGAAACGATTTTGTATCCTGGTTTACGCCAGATATTGTTAGGACTAAAGATTTGACGACTATCATACTTTCCTGTGGCCAAATTGTAATAGTGATCATAAGTTATATCCTTTTGCGCCCGATAATTCAAAGTTATACCACGAACTTTGCAAACATACTTGACTTGACCATTTAGTAGAATCTTATCATAATATTAATTTTTTGGACCTAAACCAATGAAGCTTTGCATCTCCCACTTGTATTTCGTTAGTGAATTCTCCGAGGTAATTCCCAGTACGTAGCAATAATGACTCATGTTTCCTCTGCATGTATATGTCTGAATTCGTCACAAGAAATGAGACGTTTTATACCAACAGTGGCCAGTAATTCGTATAATTGGTATTCGTATTCACATGTTGAACTTCCAAGTGAGGCGAACGTAAAATTTCCAGGAAGCTTTTTGGTCAGTAACAACTAGAGTTTGAGGAAGATCACCTGTTTGTCTCAATTTTCGAATAATAAACTCGAAAATATTCTTGAAATATGTCTCAACCCGACGTTATGTTGGATCTCATCATGCTCAAGACGAATACCTTCATGGTGTTCATAATCATGAATATATTCTTGCTTTTCTCTTCCATGATACAATTATCAGGAAACCCACTGACGTCTTTTTTCATTCTTAGGAAACTATCTAGATATAGTTTTGAAGAGTCCCTCAGTCATTTGCATTTATCAGATTTCATATGTTTTAAGAATGATATATCCTTTTTCCAATGCCGAATGTTGTTCAGGAGTACAAAATACTCCCTTGATTGCATGTTCTTCATTATGTGTACGTTCTCCATTATTCAAGTACTTCATGCAAGACCTACAGAAACCAAAGACGAGACGTTTATGTGCATTATATGGCAAGACAGGTATAGCGAGATTTTTAGGAGGAAATACTTTGCAGTAAACGAATCCATGGACATTAGCTGGATTAGGTGTAAATCCGACAGAATTAGCCGCGCAATTCAAATGGATTTTGACCTGGAAATAAACATTTATAATGTGACGGTATGTCATAATTTCGAAAAAAGGATATAATGTTTTTTGTTGAATCTGTGATTGTTTGATTAACGACAAATATGTAAATGTCAGTTTCATATATTTATAGTAAAAAGTAGCTTGCCTTCTCAAGTTCGAATTTAAGGTGAAGTTATTTCATACAATCGGACTTTGGTTAGTAGAGAATGTTTCGAATTATATGTATATCTTAATCAGAGAAGTTATGTGTATGGAGGTCTGGGTTTAAGCAAGCTTAGGGATGTATACTCAACGTTGTGGTTATATTGTTCAATATTCCTTTTGTAAATAAAGAATTTACGTTACCCAACTTAATGACTATTTCCTTGAGTATCTGAGATATTTGTTGGAACTCTTTCAGTTTAACTACACTTTTGCAGGCAAAGAGTTAAAGATGTTGGTACACCGTTGATGATTGAGCCTCTCGACACTAATGATCCTAACATTCATAGTTATATGGAAAGATTTGAACATTATGTCAGGGCTCAAATGATTTCTGAAGATTAGCAATTTGAGCAACTGAGAAACGCTTGTTTGCCAGAAACGCTACAATAGTTCAATTATGTGCACATTCAAGAAAAATTAATAGATATTTCATTCAAATAGTTCCGAAATAGTGGAAAGGTACAGATTTCACTTATTGCGCTATAGGGAGCATCAAGCTGTACAGCAATATGTGGCACAGCTAAAACAGCAGGTAACAACACATTGTGATTACGGGAATTACGTCAATATGATGCTTAGAGATCAGTTTCAACTCTTCATATATGATGACAATATACGAAAGCTACTATTAGCTGAAACCAAACTGATATTTGGTAGGGCAATAGAAATAGCTCTAATAGTAGAGCAAGTTAATGTGGACGTAGCGTCTATGAAATCCACCCGTCCAGCATATGATGTAGTGCGTAAGTTAACACAGAGTGATTCTGATTCCAGCAGTTCTGAACAAAGTAAGAACATTTATTGTCCAAGGTGTCTTTATAAACATCAAAAGGGGAAGTGCAAAGCCTTTAATGAGACTTGTCATACATGTAACCTTAATTGTCACTTTGTAATAGTTGAAAGTCAAGCGTATCTCTCCTCTAAAAGATGCATCAGATTGAGAGTAGCTCACTCGAATCTCAATTTATTAATAGACTTTCTACTAGTTTCGTCGATGACGTATGAGGTAGTAATCTTCATGGCAAAGGTGAAGATAATGACCTTACCCTACATTGTTCACCGTATGCACTAGCCTTTAGAAATATGTCTTCTGTATTTAAAACTGATCTTGGCAATGCTGTGACATAGTCAATATTATAAAGTCTCGACTGCTGAATGCAATGCTATTCAAGATGTTATGCGAAGATAAGGCAAGTGTTCACAGATAGTTACTGCTCCATTCAGAAGTCCGATGCTTATATCATGGAAAATATTCGTGCGTCTGTTTGAATCAATTTGTTGGTACGTATCTGAGTATCTGACCATCTCAGTACTCAACTCCCCATTGGATATGAGTGTTCCTCTTAATTTTCATTTCTGGGCTGAATTTCTAACTTTGGCCTAAATCCGTCACATCTGAGGGTTGATGTCCTTCCAATCATGGTTTTAACCTGATCAACTGAAGAAAATCCTGGAAATCCTCAGACTAGCCGGCAGCACAGCTCGAACTCGCATTCTTCCCCAATCTTCATCCAAAGTCACCGACGTTATCAACTGGGAAACGACGTTTGAGCCAATGGCTCATATATGAACAAAATCTTCTACACTGTACATAAAACCGGGCCCAACTAAATATATTTAGCTTCGCAACCTCCTACTTGATTAAAAAGGGCTCCGTGGCCAAAACATGTTTGAGAACCACTGGTGTAAGGAATATTTCCGCCCATACAATTATTTTTAAATATATTCCTGTGTAGCAGAAAGATGAAGTTATCATTGCAGTAAAATAGCATTCTGATCAATTGTTTATTATACACACTGAAATCAAGTAAAGCTACACCTCCCCGTTTTGTCAAGCTTTAAACTGCTAAAATTTACATATATTTTTATCAATATTTTTAAGTAGATATCATATAGGGCCACAATGATACAACACGGAAGCACAGAACTAATCAGCAAATCACAAGAGAAAATATGGTGGAGAATAAACAGCACTCTGCTCACTCCTTCTGTATTGCTCTCATGGTGGTGGTTAAAGTGGCTCTGAGAAGGTTGGGCGGGAAGTGGGATTCTGATCTGGTGGGCCAGTGGGACCATCCGGAATGGAGTTCTACTGTAAACGAGATCTCACTTGGGGAATGGCTGAAATCAGGGACTTACAATTATCATGAGCTCCGAATTACACCGCGGTTTGAATCCGGTGCAGTTGACCGGTGAAAAGACCATCTAATGAAGTCACTCCAAGAAGCAGAAAAGACCCAAAATAAATGTAAAAAAAAAAAAGCATGAAATTATTTCAAGGAAGGTAAACAATGACAATGGGTTTTGTTCATCAATAAACTTATACACACCTAGTTCGGGAACACTATTCATTTATATGTATACACATATACTGATAAAATTGTTATAGAACCGAGCGGCCGTGGCTCAGTGGTAGAGCGTTCGTTTAGCATTCGAGCGGTATTGGGGTCGATCACAGTGGCCGACCACCCCAATTGAGTTTTTCCAGGGATTTTCTTCAATCACATCAGGCAAATACCGGGATATAACCTACATAAGAGGCCCTGATCATCTACATTCCAATATCCTTCCCCCAACCCTACTTGGTTGCGAGCCTCAGATGCCTAAAGGCCTTAAAATAAATTCTAGATAGATTCTACTACACTTTTCGTCTCTTATTTTAGGAATCAAGATAACAAGAACTTTTTGTTATATGACTAACGAAACATTTAATTTACGTATTACATATATAAAATAAATACTGTGGAATTTTACTGGTGTTTCAACTTAACAAAAAATCAATATTTTTGTTTCCCTTCTTTTAGAAAATTTTGCTGGGATCGAAAATGCCCTGATTACATTAAAGCGCCATTTGTGCTTATGAGCTATTTACAGAAAAATTATTACATTACTGTTCAAAATAAGAAATATTTAGCTTTGCCATTATTTCAGTACATAGGATATGTTACAACAGGCATGTATAATTATATATCTCTTGCTTGCCTTCTAAACATGAACTAAACTACCAAGCGACCGTGGCTCAGTTTTAGAGCTTGGGCTTAGCATTCGGGAGATCCTGGAATCGATCCCATCGGCCGACCATTCTAGGTTGCTCCAGGTTTTTTTCTGTCATACCAGGCAAATGCTCGAACAGCACCGATAAAAATAGGCATTGGCGGTCTTGCTTCCAACATAATCTCCCCACTATATCCCGGCTAGAGCCTAAGATGTCTAAAGACCTTAAAATAAATTAAAAATTTAAATGAACTAAACTATTAACAAGAGTGTCTTAGGACATTTGTCTCACCCTGTATACATCGAGTAAACATAACCAGAATAAACTCGTAATCCCACTGAATAGGAGATAACTACATGGATGAATACTAAGCATTGTTTCAAACACTTAAAGTCATTTTATACATTTTTCATAATCTTCCTTGCAAACATTTCTCAGTTTAATTTAATATTTAACGGATTTCTTCCCACCAACTCTACCTTATTTACAGTGTGGCCGTAGCTCAGTTTACTCGTTGGCTTAGCAATCGGAAAGTCCCGCGCGAACGATCCCAGCGGCCGCATATCGTGACTGAGGGTTTTCAAGGTTCTCCTCAGTTACACCAGGCAAATGCCGGAGTTGTACCTGCAAACTAGACCCTAGCTGACTACTTTCCAATATCCTCTTGCCCACCCTCTCTCGGCCTATGAGCCTCAGGTGCCTAAAAGCATAATAACTTCATATTCTACACTTGTTTACGCAAATCACGAATTTTTAGAGTCACCTGCTTCGTGTTTATGCTTTGTCATGTTTCATTTTAGTTTGTGATTATCTCTGTGATTGTTTCCATGAATTTTTCTAGTGTAAGTGGAAAAGGGGAAGATATAAAATGTTGTACTTGAAAATTGTAATCAATTCAAATGTAAACTAATAATATATTTACAATGCGATTTCGCTCATTATTCATTATTGGGGTTAGGTTAAGAGAAAGAAAGAGAGAGAGAGAGAGAGAATGAGAGGGAATGATCGAGATTTGGAATGACCGAGAATACATAAACTATTTCTAAATGTGAGAGAAAGTGAGAGATACATACATTTAATATGGAGTCTCATAGAGTAATAGAGTTTTCATGAGTTATCATAAATTTATCCGCACATATATGGCACAGAATGTATCCATTTGTATGTTCTATGGGATATGATATATTGTTTTTATACTGACAAAGAGCTCCGCGTCTGTTACACCTTACTGTTACATGACCCGCAATTATGAAGTTACAACGGCTGGGTTTCATAACCTGCAGGACCTTTCCAAGAGGGTGCTCAACCATTTTCTTGGGTGAGAATACATTTTTGTGTAATATGTTTGTGCCCAACAGGCTACGGTTTTGTACCCCTGATCTATTTTTTAAGTGGAGTGTCTATTACTGCGGTGTGAGGTTACAATCTTTTAGCTTCTATTTTCCAGCTTATTTTCTAACCTGTGCAGTTCTGGCGTGTAAATTTGATAATTTACTCCGTTGTTTGCAATCCATTTTCTTCATTATGATGACTGAAGAAATAAGCTGTAAGATCAGATGCCTAGCTGTCTGAACGTGCCAGATGCATTTACAGATCTTATACTAATTAACACAACAACACTGCCTTCTATGATCTTGAAAAATGATGTAAGAATTGCATGATGAATCAATTTTCGAAAGTTATCCCGGCAGGAGACGGGCGAACGGGGCCACGTGATAATTGGATAGAATTTCATTTTAATCGATTCTAGAGAACATTGTTAAAGTCTTTACAGAATTTTGTTCACGGCAACCAAAAACTTACTGAAATATGATGGGCCAAAACAAAGCATGGGGTCCTGGCCTGCATATAGGATTCAATGGGAAATGCTCATATTTAGGTGACAGGGTACCGGAGCCATTGATAATTTGATAGAATGTGATTTTAATCGATTCTAGAGAACATTATTACTGTGTTGTCACAATTTGGTTCACGGCAACCAAAGGAGTATGAAAATATGAGGGGTGGAAGCAGGGTTTTTGCCATACTGGGATAATGGGGTCGTTTGATAATTGGGTCGAATTTAGTTTTCATCGATTCTAGGCAACATTATTGCTGAGTTGCCACAAAAACCCGGCTTTGACCTGGCACCGTTACTCTGTTACCTTAATATGAGCATTTGCCATTGAATCATATACGCTGGACCACATATTTTGACCCCCCCATATTTCAGTAAATTTTTGGTTGCCGTGAACAAAATTATGTAAATGTACTAAATTGTTCCTTAGATTCGATTAAAACTATTTCTATCAAATTATCACTGGGTTGCGTTAGCCCGTCTCAAACTTTTATCCCCTTTCATTATCGAAAATGGTGGTATTGTGAATGACCTTGGGTAACTAGAAAAATGATATTGCATTTAGAACATCAAGAGAATAAACAAATAACAAGCTAAGTAATGGCTTTATTGTAGACAAAACTCAAGAGCCCCGTATAAATTCATATTATCTTATAACGCATCCAAAAGTAAGAGTTAAGGGGACAAATGGAGGTTACTAAGCGAACACCTGCCAGTTTCAAAGTCATAGATTTTACCTCCGGTGTCCATGACTATTCCAACAGTGTATGGCTTATTTCTGTCGAACTTGTTGCTACTGAAATCTCGTAGGGGCACAAATGGAGAATATTAAACGATTGAAAAGAACCTGTCAGTTTTATAGTCACATTTATTGTTTTCCCCACTGTTGCAGACCATGACGAATCCAACAGTATATAGATCATCTCTGTCGGACTTGCGATTACTGAGATCTAGGGGAGACACAATGGATAATACTAAGATATTCAAAAGGACCTGCCATTTTTAGAGTTTATGCGATAGGATATTCCATGGTTTGAAAATATTGCAAATCCACTGGTGCACGGCTCATCTCTGTCGGGTTTGATGTTATTGAGATCTAGGAGAGACACAAATGGAGAATACTAAGCGATTCTAAAGGACTTGCCACATTTTGAGTCAACTGATAATTTTCTTCACGATTTCAGACCATGACGAGTCCATGGTCTGTATCTGTATATCATTCATCTCTGTGTGACATATAGTTACTGAGATCTAGGGGGACAAAGAAACATACAGATGGAGAATACAAAGCAATTGAAAAGGACCTGTCAGTTTTAGGGTTTATGTGATAGGTTATTTCACGGTTTGAAAACATTGCGAATCCAACGGTGTATTGCTGATATCTGTCAGACTTGTAACTACTGAGGTCTAGGAGAGGCACAAATGGAGAATACTAAGCGATTGAAAAGGACCTGCCAGCTTTAGAGTCAAACATAATTTTTCTCATCGTTTCAGACAATAACGAATCTAACGATGCATCGTTCATTTCTCTGAGTTGTAGTTAGTGAGATCTAGGGGGACAAAGAAACATACAGATGGAGAATACTAAGTGATTGAGAAGGACCTGCAAGATTAAGAGTAAAATTAACAAACCTCCTAACAACCCTATCCAGTTGACATCGTGTCTCAGTAAAATCTTTGAAGAGATCCTTGTCCGCTGTCTTCATGAACATCTCAACGAACATCATCTATTAATTATTCATCAAGCAGGCTATCGTCTCCAAATAAACACATTACATCAACTTCTTCGATTAACTAACGACATCACCAATACTTCTAAACCTTCCTGCTTACTACTTTTTGATTTGGAGAAAGCTTCCGATAGAGTTTGACATGCTGGTCTAATCTACAAGCTTTATTCCTTTAATCTTCCGGACTCTTCTATTCGTTTCATTTTCTCCTTCTTATCAACAATACTCACATACATAAACAGAAACTCAACTCTTTCTCATTCTATTTTTCTCCATTGTGGTGTACGTCAAGGTTCTGTTCTTTCACCATTATTATAAATCATGCACGTTTCAGACATGCCTCAACTTCCACCACTGATATCGTTATAACAGTATGCTGATGACATAGCCTTTCTCACCACTACCACTTTCTCACCACTACTGATGACACAACCCTACAACCTGTTGTAAATAACTTCAAAATCTGGTGCACAAAATAGAAACTGGCTGTTAACGCACAGAAAACACAAACACTCATCATTCTTCCATCGCTCTCGTATCCGCTGAAATACCAATCTTTTTCACATCACAGTAAATGAAACTCCTGTCCGACACCATATATCTAGGGGTCGTCTTCGATATCAAACTATCTTGGAAGCCACATATGCAGGACATTCGTAAACAAGCTACACAACGTCTCAATTTTCTGAAACGATTGGTTGGCACCTTACATACGACGACTTTCATCAAGACGTACAAAGTTTTCATACGCCCAGCCTTAACTTATGGACATACCAGTTGGATCGCTGCTCCAAATGACTTATATGACCGCCTTGCGATTTCTGAAAGACATGCTCTGAGATTAGCCTACAGAATCAAACTTCCTTCTCCAATTGCAGACTTATACTAACGAATGGACTTTCCTTGAATAACAGAATTTCTCGAAACACTCCGCACAAAATTCTTCAAAAAGGCAAAGCTTAGGGCTATTTCTTGACACCTTTCAACAAGATGCTATTCACGACTCACTAATTAAACAATCTATTCTCCGTTACAGCACCTACTTACTATACACTCACATAGCCGCGATAATAAAGACCCTTTTCAACCAGAATTAGCCATATATCGTCCAAATTATTTTTATTACCACACGTTTATCCATCACAGCAATGGTGTTTTATCACTGTCAATAACAAGTGTTCATCTTCTCGCATCAGCTTCGAGCAGCCCCGAAACAGAAGATAATCCAGCATTTGTCTCTCTAACTACCTAATCCTGTTTGTCTGGTCAAATTGCACAGCATTCATTCTTCACAATATATGCCTCCCTTTCTTATTATTACTTATTACATTTAGTTAATTTGTTTTATTTTTTCTTTCGATTATCTTTGTGTCAATAATTTTGTCCTTCTGAATTCTTTAGCTAAATATGCATATGTTTCGTATTTATATGATGTTTGCTGTATGTTAATAAGCACAGGATGTCATGGAAATTGGGAACCAGGAAATGCCAAGAAGCCAGCCATAAATATGAAATTGATGACAAAATTAAAATTTAGGAATATAGATAACCCAAACACGCAATTTGCCCGCTATAATAAACTGAAAGCCTTTTTCAAGTAAATTCCTTTGACTGGGTTGACACTAAAAATCGTTTCTAAATCAGAATCACACACAATATACCTTTTAAAAGGATACTGGTTACTTTTTACTAATTTACCGTTACTTTTGCAGGGAAAGAGAGGTTTCTAAGCAATAATTGTCTCTTTCGCTGGAGATACATTGCCTAGTTCGGCAGCTTCTCACAGCTGCGAGTTGTTTCTTTGGTTGGAGATGTTCGATGCTACTGTATACGGGTAGATACTGTATGCTAGATACTTATGCTAGATACTGTAAGAGGCTCTCAAGGGAAATTTGTCTCTTCCGTTGGAGATTATTCTCTTGATTCGGTGGTCTCTACATGGAAGGAGATCATATTACAGATCCAATTGTGTAGGAGGAATATATTGTCCGTGGATGAGCGTGGTTATAAGTCAGTAGACTGGTCTTTTAATATGTGGAGATAACGTCTATTTGAACGATACTTTCACGTCATTGGTAATTTCATGTCTCTGGTTTTCGCATAACTCACGTACTTCCATCCCTTCGTAGTGGAAGGAAGATCAACTGGATTCTCGCCTGCCTAACTTATTCTACTACTGACTCCCGTTCACTAACTACGCCCGTAGCTCAGTTATTATATATGGCACCCGAACAGGGACACTAATCATTGCGAGCTCTGCAATGAAAGACGTGAAAGGAACAGCCGATGCTAGTTTTATTACGTCATTTAAGTCATTCCAGTTTACGAAAAAGTAGATGTTAATAGAAGAGATGCGAGGCCAACCAGAAGAGGCAAACTCACATCCTCGCATAATATGGAAGCTAGTGCTGAAGAAGGAGTAGGTAACACCAAGTAAAAAGTTAGCTGTTGTGAGACCAGCAGTTCACCAACATGAACGATACAATGTTGTGAATGTATTTTGTGGTCACACATGTCTTGCGTTTCAAGAATGGAAACAACAAAGTGAGATGGAGGAAGATGCAGTAGAAGGTAATGCCTTGTGGAAGTGCATACATTGTAGAGGTGCTAGAGCGGAGGAAACTAAAGAACTCTCCGCAAACAACATTTTAGATGCAATTCTGAACTTGATTCAAAGATGGAAATCAATTCAATCCAATTGGGGAGTAAAATGGATCACAATTAGATGAAAAGTAAAATGGACTCTTACTACCAGCAGTTAGAGACCAAAATGGACACTTCATTATAGAAGATGGAAGAGGAGATGAATTCAATATTTCAGAAGGTGGGGAATCCTGTCAACACCAAATTAGAGCAGCTGAGAAATGAGATAAATACCTCCTCTAAATTAATGAAAGTAGAATACGAGGAGTGGACTTCCTCAATCGATGATAGATCAGCAAACTGAAAAGAAGAATGAAATTCAGGAAAAGGTTCTGGAAAACGAAAGAGAAGTGATGCAATTCACGACAAGGATGAAGCAATATCGCCAGGAGACCGATAAGCGAAAGAGTGAAGTGCATGTTGTGTGTGAGAAAGCCACGTTGAAGTTTATCAGCGTATCAATGAGCTTGCCATAAAGATATCAGCAACTCGGGGAAGAGAAGACACAGTCTACATATCGAGCGAGGACCCAGCATCATG
This sequence comes from Lepisma saccharinum, assembly GCA_022664845.1. NCBI lineage: Eukaryota > Metazoa > Arthropoda > Insecta > Zygentoma > Lepismatidae > Lepisma > Lepisma saccharinum. Next base: position 10,833 of record JAGDQP010020791.1, on the reverse strand, counting down.
TAACATTCATGAGGTAGTAAAGAATACTATAGGAGACGATCGTGCTAGTGAAGAAGGAGCAACACCCTGTGCGAGCAGAACTCACAATGACTTATACCACAGGTGGAAGCTACCACGACGACCTTATGATAACATGTGTGATTATGAGCCTGCAGAACAGATGGCAAGTAAGATTCTTGTGGGCAAAAGAGGGTAGAAAGGACAGGAGCCAAGGAAATCCATCACTCAGGCAATGACCAGTTGAGACGATCTTCGATGCAAAAGATACTAAACCTTTAGTGATCCTAACTTCCTACAACCTAACAGTTCCATTCAGTTTATTAAGAATTAATTCATAGGTTGGTTACACTTTAGAAACACTCTAGCAAATTTCTCAACGACTAAATATAATAGTAGGCGTCGTTGGGAGTTGCCATATCACAGTCTACTCAAGTTTTATAAGTAGCCCAGCCTCTCCAGTATCTCCAGTCTACTCGACTTGGAATAGTCAACGCCAGCCAACATTTTAGAACTACAATTGGTTTAAGACTTAGTCGGAAATTGAACACTAAAATGTCAGTCTAAACACACTTGGACTTTACTCGAATTGCAAAGTATTGGACTCAGTAAAATTCATCGAAGATCAGACTTCATTGAAATTGGTTTTACGTGTGCGAAGTGCAATATGAAAAGACTTTAACAACACACTTGAATAACAGCTAGAAGATTGTGGTGAGTTGTCTCTCTCGAAGAATGATTTTGGCGCATAATTTAATATGGTTTGTTTTGGTATCTGGAGCTATTATTTATTACGATTTGTATATTCTATTTCCTTGTTTTAGTATGTAGACGTATTTGAGCAATGATCCAAGTTTCTATTATCGTTGGAATGTGCCGGCATTTCCGAAATGTATTCCTATATTTCTCTCCGAACTACAATTATTTTGTCCCTCTAGATTTAGTCCTAAACTTGTGCTAAAATAACTCTACCGAGCTACGACCTCCAAATTCTCAACTCGAAATCATGGTGTTAGGCTCCACAATTAACTTGTACAAACCGAAGAATTCAGTTTGTTAGCAATAGTGTAACATCTTGTCTACAGACGATTTAGCGAAGTCGGTAAGTCGCTCGACTTCTAACTGAACAATCCATCTTCAAATCTCGCTGTAGCGGTACTTTTTTTCTCCCAATATCGAAATCAACACTGTGTGATGTGTTGATTTAACACACAAAAAGTGATAGTCACGCTGGGACACGGCATTGCGTTGAATTAACGCAGCTATTTTTTGCAGTGTATATACAGCTAATTTCGGATCTTGCGGGCTATAAGCCCGATTTTGATGCTTGAACTTGTATTTGAATCTTTCATACTGAGAGGCAGCAAAAATAGGTCGGAAGGGCCTCCCTGAGACACCCTAGGGCGGTTCGAAAAATTTCAAAATTTCACATTTCTGATTATAGCACTGACCCCAGACCATATACGCAATTAGAACTTGGGGATTCGTAATCCACGCTTCAATACCTTTCAAACGGTGTATCACACTTCTAAATCGGTGAAGGGGTTCAAAAGTTATGACTTTTTTTGGCCGAATCACAGAATTTTCACAAATGATTGAAAAGCATGTCTGCCATTCTGTCTGTCTTTCTGCTTTAGCCCAAAATGGTTGATTCCAGGGGGTTTTGGAGGTAAATTGCGGGCCCTGTTAGTGTAAAACGAAACAAAACTTCTTATTTTTTAATAGGAATTACTGTTTTCGAGAAACGGAGCCTACCATGGTCTAAAATCGATTTTTGTATGAAGACTATGCACTTTTTTAAATAGGCAGCCATACTAAATAAGTGTTATCAGTACAAAATCCCTTTCGGGGTAAATGGAAGAATTCTACTCACGAAAGAAGTGATATCCATTTTGGGAATGACTTTCTTTGTGTCACTATATTGCGGAAGGGAGGATACTAAGTCTCTTAATTTTATTACAAAGGAAACACCGCCGCCATAGTGACATAAAGAAAGTCACTCGCAAAATAGATATAATTTCTTTTGTGAGTACAATTCTTGCGTCACTCTTCCCTTTACCCCGAAGGTTTGTCTTAGATTCATGCCTAAACAAGTAAATAAACAAAGTAATGTAACGAATAAAGATATAAATAGGAAACCAAAAAGAAATAGTGATTTAGATTCTCAACTTGTAAATAAGCAGTTAGCTATTTGTGATTTACCATGTTAGGTATAGTAATCGAGTAATTCCATGTATTACGACGATGAGGTTGAAATGAGAAACCTTTACACAACCGCCTATTTTCTTTTGTCTTATACTTACTTTTCTACTTTTTCATTTTTGCATTAGGTTGGAAAGGAAATATTTTAACTATAAATGCTATAAGTTATATTTTAATTAGCTAGTTGTCTAACATAGTATTAGTTAGGGAGTATAACAAACGAACAAAGAAATATCGATATTTTACGAATTCTTCTCATAGAAATATTCAAGTAACGATCTAACCTTCCATTTTTTTTTAGATACGCCACAAAGTCTGTATTACGCTACTATAAACAAACTATTATGAACTACCATCACCAAAAGGAAATTATTGCCAATAGACATTCATGATTTACAACTATAGTGGTAATCCACCACAAGATTGCAGACATTATTTAAAATTCCTACACAAAGACACTGAATTAAGCTTTAACAGTGCAACAATAATATGTTAAATAATGAACTTGATTAAAAATGTATAAAAATTGAAGCAAAATAGTGGAATATGAACTAACAAAGCGATGGAACTGAATAAACAAACTGAGAAATTAGTAAGTTAATAAAACACGTTAGAAATCGACCAAGTGAAAATACATTTTTGTTTTGGAACAGATTTTTGACATTGGTGTCAAAATATGTTCTTTCTTATGTACAGTGATTTTGTGACTATGTATAGTAATAATTATGGACATTACCCAGAATGCCTAGGTTAAACACAATGTTTTGAACTTTGATACCAAAACTTGCAAGAAGCTGGTGAAAGAAGTATCAGTTGTTAATGTCAGTATTCCTAACATTGCTATAATATGAACTGAACTACTATTGACTGTGTTCTTTTCTTTTTTCTTTTTTTTTATTTTTTTAGTGTAAGGTGAAGGATATGTAACAAGAAAACGAACTTTGAATGTCATATACAAGTATGAATCGAATGACAAAGATAATTTATTATCCACGTGACAGATTTTCTTAATACTGTAAAGAAGTTTCATGTTTTGTCTTTTTCTTTAATATATGTATATACAGGGTGATGCTATTTTTTTTCCACTTGACAAGAAATTTGACTTTTGTTATTTATAAAATTTATCGAACTTCACAAATTAAATAAATTTTGAAAAGAGTTTTGAAGAATAGTAAGTCCAGAAAAAGATTTTTGACCAATTTTCAAACAAAAATGGACACTATTTTGGTTTTTAAGCAGTTTAATTTTTGCTATTCATAAAGTCCCTTTCTAAAGAATATAACTCATAGTGATATTTAGTCCAAAAAAATCCTTTCATTTGATAGTTCATGCAACCTACTTTATAAACTTCCATTTTACTGTTCCCCATGTTCGGGCGTTCAGACTTTCACTTTTGGTGGTGTCTATCGTATAATTACCATTTCTGTGGACCAAAGCCGATTTTTAAGTTTGGGTAAAGTTTTAACTATTTTTCTCTAAGCTCAAGTACTTTCTGAAAACAGAAGCAAAATAAAATACAAATTTTTCACAAAAGACGGCCGCCAGTTTGGTAAAAAGTCAATTGTATTTTTTGGGGGAACATTGCAATAAAAGTACCTTAAGGAATTATATATAATTTGTCCCGAAAGATCAGACGATGTACGTGGGGATTCATAGAAAATAATGGTTAAAAATAACCTTTTGACCAATAGAAAATAATTGTGACAAATATCCTATTGGCCAATTTTCAACCAAAAATGGCCGCCAGTATGGTCTGAAACCAATTTCCTTTTTTTTTTGGGAATATCGCTATAAATTTTGTTTAGACCATAAAGAATAACGTAAATGTCCCCGATGGATGCATTACCCCCTGGGACCCTTACAATTTACGCGGGTGTTAGAACTTATTAAGTACTCTGCTTCTTTACTGTAGGTTTATAGACTCATTATCAATGGGGTGCACAAGAATAAAAAAATGATTTAATCTGGATACACTTTATTGAAGTTAATCATTCCGAAAATAATAAAACAGTGAAAGCCAAATACAGACTGTGTAAAAAGGAAATGACAGGCCTTGTTGCCCGAATGAAAGAACATTTCAAGAAGTTTAATTAAAATTCCGGTCAGGCCAGTGGAGAATTTCCTTCAGTGTTCCCATGTCTGGCGCTCTAAGGTATACTCAACCTGCTATCAAATTGAGTACCACAGTGTCCTTTGTATTCCTGGCCACTTTGGGAGCTAAAGGCAGCTGAGCTTAGAACTGACCACCCCACCTCACTTCGTGCCGTTGGTCGAGTATATGTGGAGCGCTACTTCTACATCCCCCATGCGCCGTTCACGACGCGTGAGCATTGTACCTTTACCTTTTCACCTTTTATATAATAAATAGCTTTGCCATTGAATTTTAATAAATAGCAAATTTCATCAAATTTGGTAAAATAGAACCTACAAGTTTTAGTAAGTGCTTATAAATAGACGGAAAGCGCGATTGAAACGTTATAGAGGCTGCTTCAAATAGAGTACCTATCATAACCCTACCATTTGTTTTATTTTTAAGAAAACATTTGAAACGTGTTAAACATTTGAAACACGCTTTTTCGCAGCCTAAAAAAACGTGTTTTAAACATAGTGTAAATCAAGGTGAGATTGCACATATTTTTAAATATGATTATTCTAAGTCCCATGATGTACTTAAAATAATAATACCTAATTAATATGGTGACCAGTCATGTTCCTGACAAGCACGCCAAAACTTATAGTCTAATCACCCATCACTTAGATGTTAATTTTTTTTTGTAACACATATGCTAGGGTGACACGCCGCACCTACAACTATAAGGGTGATACGCCGCATATCACAAAACCAGACTATAAGTGATTTCTCTACTCAGACTGATGTTCCAATTGCCTTCTGTAAACAAACTGTCGCAATATGGAAGTTGGGAGGAAATTAAGCTATGCAGGCCTACTTTATATTTTAGTTTTTATTATTTGTCTAATGTCTACTGTAGAGTACCTACAATGTTACAATGTAAGGGAGAAGTAAAAGTTATAAAATCATTCAGCACCTATGTTATCTGAAAAATACAAGTTGAGAAATAAGACTATGCTATAGGCTAAGTTTAAACCGGTTTCAGTAGAATTCAAAAATAGGTCTATAAAACGAAAAACAAAAAAAAGTCAATGAACTTTGACTACGAAATATCCTTGCAGTTGCTTCTTTTAACCTCTCTGGATCCCTGGATCCCACTCTTCCCTGCTTTTGTTTTATAACATATTGGCATTTTCAATTAGGCCTAACAAAAAATTAAGATGAAAATGTATTTTTACTATTTTCATAGTTATTGTTTAAAATAACCACAATATATTTTCATATACATAATAACGTATTTATAACTTCACTAACAGTATTTCATAATTAATCTCAAATCATAGGCCTAAATTCATTCAGTGCGGCGGGTACTCCTGATGAGAAAAGTGCGGCATGTGTACCGGATTTCATGGCGGCGTCTGTCCCCATTCCCTATGGGTGAGACGCCGCACCTCGTAACTCATTGACTTTGAGAACCAAGATGGCTAAACTAGACTGACAACATTTTGAAAAGAACTTACTGTTACTGCAAACCGCACAAACTCATAATAATGTAGCGCTTTACCGTCAGACACGAATTTACTGTAAGGTGAAAAAATTTATGAAGGAAAAATATCGGAGTTATCTCAGTTAATGCGTCGTACAATGTGTAAAATGAAACACACACACACACGACCACTTCACTTTTCCTCTCACGTCTACTGCGCTCCTGCGTATCGCATTCGACCACACTCTGTTGACACTTTCGAAAACTAGGCAAAGGTACGGGGGGGGTGGGGGGTGCGCAGTCTATCCCGTATGCGGCGACTCTTTCGGAATTACCCTATGTTATTTTAATAAAAAAACATGTTTTCAACCCTGGTTAGAATATTGATTAGTGAGTGCTAAACTAGAGATCAAACCCAGGTCAGTACACCGAATAAAACTGACTGACTGACGAATAATAGACCTGACTTTCACCAATCTTTGTTAAAAATTGGCGAATCGTAATTTAAGAAAAATTGAAATACATTAAACTCAAAATGAATTGTATGGGCGGTAACAGCACTATGGCTTACGCGGTTCCGACATTAAGTTCATTAATTAACGATTAGTGGAATTCTTAACGAAGGTTGTGAAATCCATAATAGACGTATCATTAGAAGCTTACAAGGTAGTTTAGATGGCCAATAGCAAATCAAAAAAAATAAAAATAAAAAATAAAAAAAAATGATTTCGAATCTCGAACGAAATGTTTACTTGATATAATATGCAATAGCTCTTGAAAGAAGTTATCAGTATACGCAAAATAACATTTCACTGTGAAAGCAAAGTTATTTCCCAGTCATGTAATATTCCATACAAATACATTTTACATAGAATATTTTGTACTAAATTTCTTTATTAAGAAGCTTCAAGCAAAGTGTATGAACATAAATATGAATAATATTCGTCAAAATATAATTTACAATATTTATACACTAATTTTATAAAATTTGTTTTGTTTCTTTTCCACCTCATAACGTCACTCGCATCACATGTGTTCATTAACATGTATATCATGACTCTTTTCAGATTGAGATCTAAAGATAAGCCGCGTACTACATACTCAGTTCATATAAAGGACTTATTTAGTAGATTGCACGCTACACAGTAAAAAATAGCTGTGTTAATTCAACACAATGCGGTGTTCCACCGTGACTACCACTTTTATGTGTTAAATCAACACAACACACGGTGTTGATTTCGGTACTGGGAGAAAAAAAGTTACGGCTTCAGCTAGATTTGAACACGTGTTTTTCAGTTAGAAGTCAAGCCTCTTACCGACTTCGCTAAACCGTCAGACAGAAAAATTACTAGATTGAAAGAATATAGAGGATAAAAAAAATCTTGCTGAACCTCAAATACAAACAAAGTTACTCTCACGATTTATGCCCTGGTTTAATCACTTTTCCATTGGTCAATTAGGGATCACAATCCCCATTTATTGAGAATATGTGCCATTTCTATGAAAGCAAGCGCAGAATTTGACATGTTGTTACGATAAGAAAGCAGTAATGCTGCTGAAGTGTTTGGCTGTCGCCATCTTGCTTGCTTTGATAGAAATAGAATATTCTCAATGAATGGGAAGTCTGGGTCTCAATTGACAAATAGGAAGTGATTAAACAATGGAATAAGTCGTGCAAGTAACTTAGTTAGTTTTGGGGATTCAGCAGCATATATTTGAACCCATACACTGTTTAAATCTATAGTGTAGTCGTTTAATTCTAATGTTCTTCAAAAATATCGTTTGCATCTACTGCATTTTCTGTCTGACGATTTAGCTAAGTCGGTAAGACGCTCGACTTCCAACTGGGAAACCCATGTTCTAATCTCACTGCAGCCGTAACTTCTTTTTCACAGTACCGAAATCAACACCGTGTGTTGTGTTGATTTAACACACGAAAGTGGTAGTCACGCTGGGACACCGCATTGTGTTGAATTAACACAACTATTTTTTGCAGTGTACATGCATGGGTTATAACTTAATGTTTATAGTCCTTGAGCCAGAAGCCAAAAAACGATGATTTGGTATAAAATGCGGGGACCAGATGAAACTTTCAGCACTTGTACACTGACATGTATAGAGCACGAAAATACGTGATAGACATTCCAAAAAGGCGGCCATTCAAAATAGCGGCCGACGCTATTTATTAAAATCAACATATCTCGGCTCTATGTTATCCAATTTCGATCATTCTTTTTTTTAAAAAATGAAAGATATTTTTATTGCCTACATTTTTGTTTATGAGCAATATTTTCGTAAATCTAATAGTTTTTCAGTTAAATGTAAAAAAAGTCTCATTTTAGCCTGACATATTTTCTTATTTTATATTTAACTTTGAAACGACTGGTTTTAGATAAACCTATGTCCTTACACAAGATATAGCGTGTAACCTAGGATTTAATTAAAAAAAAAGATCAATTAAATTCGACAAGTATAACCAGAAATATTAACAATTGATTAAAAAATTCTGCAATAAGATTTGGCATTATGGAGGCATTAATATGTGTAGAAGCTACATGATGAGTTGGTATAGAACGGGGGGACCAGATGAAACTTTCAGCACCTGTACACTGGCATGCGTAGAGCACGAAAATACGTGATAGACATTCCAAAAAGGTAGCTATTCAAGATAGCGGCTACTCAAAATGGCGGCCGACGCTATTTATTAAACTCAACATATCTCAGCTCTGTGTTATCCGATTTCGATCATTCTTTTTTTAAATGAAAGATATTTGTATTGGATACATTTTTGTTTATGAACAATATTTTCATAAATCTAATAATTTTTCAGTTAAATGTTAAAAAATTCATTTTAGCCTAATATATTTTCTTATTTAATATTTTACTTTGAAACGATTGGTTTTAGATAATCCTATGTCCTTATACAATATATATATAGCTTGTAACTTAGGCTTTAATTTTAAAAAAATGATCAATTAAATCCGATAAGTATAACCAGAGATATGGACAATTGTTTGAAAAATCCTGCAATGCGAGGTAACATTACGGAGGCACTAATGCGTGTAGAAGCTACATGGTGTTTTGGTATAAAATGCAGGGAACAAATGAAACTTTCAGATCTTGAACACTTGTCTATGAAGAGCACGAATATGGGTGATAGACATCACAAAAAGGTAGTTATTCAAAATGGTGGCTATCGCCAATTCTCAATGTTACGAGATTTCAATGGTTCCTTTTTTTAAATGAAAGTTCATTTCTTTGCCTTCAATTTTTATTAAGAGCAATATTTTCATAAATATAATAGAGGTTTCTGTTAAATTTAAAAATGTGCATTTTAACCTTAATTATTTTATTTAATATTTACTTAAGTATATTTAGTTTTGGTTTATTAAGTGAAATTAAAAAATAACAAAAAATGTCTATTAGGAAACGATATTTTTTAGATAAACATTTGCTTTCAAAATGCTGCTGGCCCGCGGTAGGTTAATGGTTTAGCGCTCACCTCTGATGCTAGGGGTGGTCGGCTCGACCCCTGCTTCTGCTATATGGACTTTGTGGTGGATTAACACCGTATGCGTGGCTTTTCTCGGGCTTCTCCCGTTTCCTCCCAGTTTCTTTAATCCACCAATTCATCTCATCATCCATCCTGTTTGACCCAAAGTTGCTAAAAGGTCTTAAAATTAAATTCAAAAGATGCTTCATTTAATATATACTTTTATTTGAAGAAAAGGGCTATAATATCCGATAATCTGGACCTTAGAAATCACTACTAATAAAAAGCTTGGTTTTCTGTTGTACTGTACAAACAGGTTAAAGCAAGTAAATGCATTGTGATAGGCGTTAGAAACTAAACTGACAGTACTTTATATTGGCCAAAGTGTCTCAGAAATTTATTAAGAAGTGGCATTAGCTGTAATAAGATTCCATTCAGGTGAGGCTGTGATAGTGTAAATGCATTTGCAGGACAAAGAAAGATCAAAAGGTTTACTGGAACAGCACAAAATAATGTCACAACGTTTAGAAGCATATTGCACTGTAAAAAGTGGAAACACGAAATGGATGAAAGTTACTCCGCTTTATGGAGAAATAAAAATCGAAAATTAGCGTTTTGTTGTATTTACTCTTAAACGTGGATATAGTGTAAGCCTTTTAGTGAAAAGATTGGTAAAATTAACCCCATTTTATTTGTAATAGCTTAACGTTAACTGAAAATGGGTTCAAACTGACCAAAGTGATTTGTCCGTGAAAGTTCAACATATTTTACGCTTAAAACTCGGTCATTTCTAATCGAAGTGTAAGCTAAACTGGCAATTTTGAGGTTACCTACTTTTGTGGATGAAGTTTAAACCTTAGTTGGATATTCTATAATCCAGTAACAGGAGTAACGTTACTTGCTTGTCACTGAAGGCCCCGCCATTTTGAGTGTTTATATTGCCTTTACACTGTGAACAGTAAACAGTTCACTGGTGGACCGCGAACGGCAAGGATTGTATTGGCGGAAAGAGAAATTAAGTTAGGAATAAATCTTTACACTGTAGCAAACTTATCTCTCATTTTTTCACGAGACATTCTTCGTAGTAAAATCAAAAACGTGTTAATGATTAACCTCCTTCACAGTACAACCCTAGCTATAGATATGACTCGGAAAGGCAGAAACTCCAGGTGGCCGAACGGTCTAGCGCGCTAGTCTGTCGAGTCAAGGATCGTGGGTTCGAATCCCGCCTCGGGCATGGATGTGATTTTAACTGTGTTGTCCGTAGTTACGAAAAATCAGTTGAAAGAGTAAAAAGAGTTGCAAGTGTTATAAGAGTTAAACCAGTTGGGTGACGCATTCGGTTAGGGTGCGCTTCACTTTTTTTAAAAAAAGTAGCTAAGTGGCACGAGCGTCTGACCAGTGTGCTTGTGGACCCTGGATCGAAACCCGACCACTTCAACTTATTTTTTTTAATTTTAATTTTAAAGGAATATTACCTTTTATTCTTTTCTACTTTAAAAAATGCTCTGCTTGAACGAAATACGTTGGAACAGTCATATATATATATATATATATATATATATATATATATATATATATATA
>JAGDQP010020790.1:0-32707 GCA_022664845.1 Lepisma saccharinum | reverse complement strand
AATCAAATTTCACAAAGATTAAATAGTATTAAGGCATTGCGAGGTATATTAAAGTTTGCTGGTGAAAAATTCTAAATTCGATTTGGTAATTTGGATTTACATAACGAAGAGTATTATATTAGTCAAGTTAGTAAATTAGAAAATAAACAATCTGACTTTTGAAATTAAGTAAGGAGCAAATGATTGTTCTAAAGTCAACTTTAAATATCTTGTCTTTAGAGATGTTTTAAAATAATTTTATTCTGGCCTATGTACTAAGACTTTCTTTACTGATCGTGTAAAATATTATACACATTCCCTTTCCAATTAAAGTGCCTAACACTAGAAGTAAATATATTTTCATTCAACCAGAAAAAGAAATTTTCTTCATTATAAATTAAGTGAAAAGGAATTTCAAATATGCAAATCATTATTATCTCATTTGTTTGCTTTAAAACAAAATTTTCCAATTCTTTCCACTCATGAAGGGTGTGAATCAACACTGTTACAATATATATAAAATGTACCAAGTGAATGTATTCAAACGGTAGTTAGATTAACTGAACTAATATTAATTTCTCTCGGTTCGAATGATTCGTTGTATATTTCTAACGAAAAAGAAAAATTGACTATTGTGTGTAAATATAACGCCCCATCTGATGTTAGAAGCACCAGGTAAATTACATTTAGACTCAGGTTGTAAAACATATGGTTTACGAACTTTAACCCAAACTCAGAATGTGATAATTATTAACGTGACTGACAAATCCAACATCTAATGTTGTTTTTGTTTAAATGCTTTTCCTAAAGTATATTTCTTTCGTTGTCACGTTTGTATAGATAACGAAAACATCATAGTTGCTTAAACAGCAACAGACAAGTAGATCTATCTTTAAACCATATTTACTAATTGTTGTTAGAAAATGATTGTCTTATTTTTCTATTCAGAGGTCTGTGTGACGAAGTGAATGTATCGTTTTGATGTAACCAGATATTACCTGGAAACATATTTTTCTCAGTAAACAATCTTTTTGCGTACAGAATTGTCTCCAAATTAGCCAGACTAAAAACTTTACTGTTCGCAACTCAAAAGATGTCTTAATTTCTTTTCAACGATGTTGTTTATATTTTATAACGTCGTTTCTTTAAACTAAGTTTATCCAGAGTAGACAATAACACATCCAAGGTCTTTGTCTTGTATATCAAATTTGAATCCTTCAAGCGGTTTTAGCTAGACCTTAATGTGCATTTATTTTAGTATATAAGCTCTATGGTTTTCAAACCAAATTATCAATTCTTCGTTTAACAAACTACGGTAAACTGACAGAGTTTCTGGTAGTTACCCAGCAGAGGGAAACCTGAACGTTAAGTATATACAGATTCTCTCTGATCTTTCTTAATTCTTGGCTTATATATATATATATATCAGAGGCTTATCAGAATAATGGAAACACCTGTAGTTGGCAACACGTCAGATGTATGGGTTGGCAGTGGTGTCGTGGCGACCGCAGCGCCGGACTGCTGGTGGTGGTGTGTTAGGTCGGTCTCCATACTACGTCAGGCGTCGTGGAACAGGAGTGTGCAGTGGCTGCAGCAGACGGAGGTAGTGTAAAATGGGAGACCTCTCAGAGTTTCAAAGAGGGCAAATTGTTGGTGCGCGGTTATGTGGAGTGAGTGTGACGGCAGTGGCTAGTGTGTTAGGTGTGTCGCCAGGGACAGTGTCGAAGGTGATGACGGCCTACACAACACACGGGAAAACCACATCGGGGAAGCGGAACAGTGGGCGGAAGAAAAGCATCAGTGACAGGGCACGCCGGGTATTAAAGCGCATTGTCACGCGGAACCGTCGTGCCACTGCGGCGCAAGTGACGGAGGAACTCAATCAGCACCTCCCCCAACCTGTTTCGACAATCACAGTCCGCCGCGAATTACATGACATGAACTTACGGGGTCGTGTTGCACGGGCCAAACCTCTCATCAGGGACCAGAACGCTTTAGCACGCCGCAAATGGTGCCGCGACCATGCAACTTGGACCGTTGACGACTGGAAACGTGTGGTATGGTCGGATGAGTCACCATTCACCCTATTCCAAACCACGGGCCGTGTTTATGTGTGGAGAACGCCCAAAGAAGCGTATGATCTGCAGTGTCTCCGCCCAACTGTGAAACATGGCGGCGGCACGGTGATGCTGTGGGCCGCAATATCATGGTTTTCATTGGGTCCTGTGGTCACACTTCGCGGACGCATCACTGCCAACGATTATGTCGCAATTTTAGGAGACCACTTGCATCCTATGGTCCGGATGTTGTTCCCGGACAATGACGCCATATTCCAGGATGATAATGCACCCATTCACACAGCTGGAGTTGTTGCAGCGTGGTTTGAGGAACATCGGGATGAAGTTCAACACCTCTCCTGGCCCGCCCAATCCCCAGATCTCAACATAATTGAACATCTGTGGTCCATCTTGGAAACACGACTCCGGCGACGATTTCCACCTCCATCCTCTCTCACAGAACTGGCCGATGCCCTGCACGAGGAATGGTGTAATATTCCACTTGCTACCATTCACGACCTCTATGCCTCCATCCCACGTCGCATCAAGGCTGTTCTGAAGGCGAAACGATTAATAGAATACAAACTGAATTTTTGTTCTTACAAGAATCTTTAATTTTGGTCTCAATAGCATATATACACAATTCTTACACTATTTTTAAAACTTCAATTTTCTTCTCTCAGTAGTAAGAGAACATATATCTGACATTTGTAAAAATTAATAAGACCTCTGAGACGATTCATATTTGTATTATTTGTATTCATTTCTTGTATCAAAAAGTGACTAAACAATAAACTTGTACTTTTGGATCAAATATTGGACTTAGCAAATTATTCAGCTTTCCCAATAAGGGATTTACTGCGAAACGAATAGAAGAAATAAGTATTTCTTCCAGAACGACGTTGTCGTTCAACTACACAAAACCGTGTGGCAGAGAAAGAACTAAATTACAAAGAACACTATACGGTGTATTTTGCGTTCAATACTGTGTATTTTCATTTTTTGTCAAAGCTGCACATTCTCGCTAGGTTCTATAAACTGGAAATAAATTTTCACATCTTGCTCTACAATATGAGGGCTCCAATATTCCAAACTCTGCTTTGTAGGTTCCCTGCAAAGAGGAGAAATGGTATCATGTATAAAAAATACTCTGTAAACTTTGGTAAAATTTATTTTATATTGGCCAGTCTAGTAAATGTTGAGTTCGTCACGTTCGAATTAAAAGACACCCATGTCCCTGCCGGAACTCGAAGCCGGAACCTTCGAGTCGTTGGCCTAACGCCTTAGACTGCACGGCTACTCGGTCGGCAAAACTACCCGGCATTTGAGCAATAAGTAATCATGACAGAGAATGAATGAAAATATAAGACAGTCTCAAGTTTGTTACACTGTTGATGTTTGGCTCTACGGACTGATTAAGATCATGAACAAAATATTTCATTTTAGTAAATCGGCTGTGTCTTCAAATATGCTCGAACTGAATTTCGGTATTATAATAATTATCATAATAATTATTAATATATTATTATTATTATTAATGGATCATTTATCTCTGTGAATAACATAAAAGGAATCGATAGGCTGAAAAAGGTTTTGAAACTATGCTCTAGAGTCACGAAAGCCAAATGTGTCATTGTCTCTGAAGTTCACAAAATTAATTAAATAAATGACAGTACATTAAAAAGAGACTGACAATGTTGATAAGCTTACTCAAAATGTACTCCCCTTTTCCCCCCACAAATAAATATTCTAGTGAATGTACGAGAGAAAAATATTTGTAATGGTCGTGATCATGGACAAACTACAACAATTGATATTTCCTTATATTTCTATTACTTCTCATTATTTATTACAGAAGATTACTTAATACAGAATGAGTAATTACTTAAAAGACACAAGAATATATTAAAATGTAAGAATATGCATTGTACTCAAGTTTAAAGCGGGATTTTAGGAATATTTTGAAAATCGAGCACGTTTCGTAAAAGGAAAAATATAATTAATATTATGTTGAAAACATATTTTAAATAATGACTAACAAGCATGTAAAAGGTATACTTTTCTTATTATGAAGAATTAACTGGGTAACAATTTATTTTATAAGGTAAAGTTACTTTTCTTTAGTGAAAAAAATACACTCTACACAGCACTAAAATTTGTGAAACATAAACTATAAACAAAATTGTTGTGTATTCCCAACAGAAGAAGAAACAATATTAATAAATAACCCTACTTGTAATTTTACATCTCGGATAGATCATACAAGTGACATATATGTCTTATGACATGTTTGAAAAGCACCAAAGTTGAAAATAATTCTATAACAAAATTGACTTTATAGTTGAAAAAGTCATCATCCTCTTTCTAACGTTCTGACTCTTGTTTTATTTTAATAACAAGCTACTTCTCAAAGAAAGAAGTCCTCAAATGGTCGGTTACTTAACAGGTATTTGTCGTAAGTGATGAAATTCGTTTTAAGCTACAAATTTGTAGCCTTCCTCGCCAATTTTACTCAGATTTCAGGAATATAACTGCTCCAGATCAAATGGCAGATGATATTGGAAATATTTTCGACAGTAGGAACATAATTTAACAGTTCTCATACTTGTTCAATACAGTTATGTTTTCCAATCTATGAAGAAAAATAGAGATCAACTGGACGGAGCAATGAAGAAGTATTGACTAAGAACAGAGCCATCGCAGAACAAGAATGCCTTTGTCAAAATACTTTTTCCCTTGATCTACAATGTGGACAAGTTCATGATACTCTATTTTCAGTGTTGAATTACTTTTTGGTAGATATTATATACAAGTAGTGGATTGTCGTTTCTCCAACTTGTAAATGTCAGTTAGGAAAAGAATTTCTGGATCTTCCTAAATTCAGTCATGCTATTATGAAAATGGCTTTAGTGCACATGACACGTAAGATGAGTCGATATTCCCGTCTTTTTTTTTATTTATGCCGTTTCTTCTGTCAAGCCAACCTGAAAGGTTGAGAACGAGATTTCTTTTCCACACGGAATGTGTCAGCCAGCCACTGATATCATAGATGATGTACGTCACACCGAAATTCGTTCCACGTCTTCTACTTGAAATGGAGCAGCGGTGGTTTTATGCATATATTTTATTCTTGTATATGTGTAAGTATTGTGTCATATCCAGAACATGACATCTCTTTCCCAGCCTAAAAGAAACGAATTTATATTTAAAATACGTCTCAAGTGTTTTGACAAACATTATCGAGTACCGTGAATCTCTTCTTATTTGTTCATGTCGATAAGCAGAAACCAGCACAATCGTAGAAGCTAATTCTGGTGCACGAAACTACTTCTAGCAAATAAACCCGTCGGTGATTCAGAGCAATTTTCTTTTTTACTAAACTTGACAGAGGAATAGGAGACATCGCGAATCGCCCAAAACGCAAGATTTAAAAGTGCTTTTATCTATAAATATGAATGCAGTGACCAAAAGTCTGATTCATAACAATAAGTACTTATAGTGGTATATAAGTCTGAAAATACATTTATTTCTGTAAAAAAATCCAATTCAAAAATTTATAAAGTGACTGTACATTATAGACCGTAGAATACGGAGAAGTGGCAATGTCGTGCTGTATACTAATTATTAAATAGACACCAGAAAGTTAAGCTATCAAAAAATAAAATAATTTATTTTTTAGTAACTATACTATTATTTAAAATACCTAGATTTAGCTTTAAACTGGCCAACTTAGCAACACTGAACTCAACCGGATGGGTGGGTTCATGTTCAATATTGTCACCTTCACTCGTGAAATTCAAGAAGTATTGAGAGATGAGCTCAGTTCCTGAAGGGAGATGAAAATCAATTATAGGTGCCAAAGAGCATTTCCAATTTAAACGGAAATAGTCATTTGATATCCAGCCTAAGTTCTTCTAGTTCTGCAATTCGAGAACAAAGTAAGAAAAGAAGGGAAAATAAGAATGCTTCTGCTTGGATTCTCTTAGGTTCTCATCGGTCCCTCGTCACTGTCTACAAATATATTCGGAACTTCTACAAAACTTCATACTTCCTCTCAATGCAGTTCTTTTCTTATAATACTATACTTTCGAATTAGTATTTCATCTCCAGATTTGATAAAGAGCCAAATTCTAACCTAATTATTTTTTATTTAATTTATTAGCTTTGAGGAACCTATAACAAGGAACCTATAACCTAAGCAGGTCACATATCTACCGGATAATGTCCTTCAGCGAGCACTATATTCCCTGCGCAAAAGCCGTGTCGATAGAAACTAGAACCTTAGTTTAGACACAAGTCTCACATTCGTCTGGTGCTTCTAAGGAGAACTCCTGAAAACCCTATCAAAGTGACCGGTAATAGAACTCGAAGCTGCTTGCCTTGGTTATACAGTTATAAAGTTCATGACAGTAACCACAGGACCAGACGAGCTGCGTTGTAATTTATTTAATTTATATATATTCACAATATAAATAACTGCCTAAGAGTGTTAGGTCTTAGGGATGAAGTTCCTCAGGAAGCACATTTTGTGAAAAAAGAAATTGGAGAATGTAGTGACTAGAGTTCTTGATTCTAGATATCTTCTGGAAATTCCTCTGCTTTGAGAGAATTTAAAACAATTCTGGAAGCCTCGCTTGCAGTGAGATCAAGGTTCAAATCTACATCAGCAACAAACCATGGAAACAGACTTCATAGATTTTTATGGGGAATATAAATTCATAGATTAAATTGGCATATTCTGTATTCAAATGGGCAAAGTTCCATCAATTGTGGCTCCTCTGGCATTGCCAAAGTAAACGTAGGAATAATACAAGCAGTTACAACTGCAGTAAGCAAAATCAACTTGCAAGGCTGACTTCAATTAATGTAACAGCTCTTAAAATACACTTAAATATGAAATATGTTCATAATATAAAGTACTACCCAATTGGCCTTTTGCGATTCACCCGACAGAATATTTAACGTCCTTTCTGAAGAATGTCGGGGTTGCTTTGTGTAAGTTAGAGGGCACTTAAGTCTCCCAAAAATGGTCCTGCGACGCCATTGAGCTTCAATAACGTCAATTTGTTAAAAGTAGAATTAAACTTACTTTTAAAAAATAAAATACAAGTAGAAATAATACAGCAATGACGATACAATAACAGTAAGATTACACAAAAATGTAACCTCCCCGACTTCTGTGGGAGCGGTCCCGGGTTCAATTCCCGGTCGAGGGCTCAAAATTTAAGTGTTGATCCAGTATTGTGAGGGCAATTGGGGAGCTACTTGAATAAAAGAAGTAGGAAGTATTGTGAAGAAGATGAGGAAGTATTGTGGTCATAAAAGTCAGACTCACGGCTGCAAAGAGGCGTTTCGCTGACCACGTAACCCCTCTAATAACTTGAACGTAATACAGTTGTCTGAGAGGCCAAGGCCCTTAGGGACTGTCGCCCCACCCGGTTTGTTTTTTACATAAAAATGTGCAATATACTAAAAATTTTAAAATATAAAGGCAGCACAAGAATGGACAAAAATAATACCAAAATGCAAGATATACGATAAATACATTCACTAAATTAAAACGATGAAACCCAATTTCAAAATATAAGATATTATATGTATCTATTTGCACTAGTGGTACTGTTATTGTTGTATTCAGTACACACATAATTACATAAATAAATGGAATATATATACAAACGATAGGACCATTTTCTTTAAATATACTAGAATTCATATCTATAAGAGTAGCTAGGAATCACGTGTAATGTAATCTAAGCGTTCTTTCACATATAATTTGTTATTATTTATGTTCTATTGTATCTAGTACAGACAGTCTCATAGCTAGATATTAACCATACGAAGTCACCCTTGTATAGTTACTCGTATTTATCCTTTACATTTTTTATAGAATGATAACCAGTTACATAAATGCAAGGCAATGTCGTTCTAATTGCAGAGCAACAACAATTGAAATTGTCAGATTGTATCGTAAGAGTTCAAACTAAGCCATTTCCTGCAATGGAAGGATTTGGATTTTCCTCCGCATGCACTGTAAGTGACTAGGTTATATCTTCTGGCAGAAAATTCCATGTTTTATATCCCGAAAAAGAAAATGAGCTAGATTTTTATAGGAATCTGAAATTTGGGACATTAAGTTCACTACGATTACGTGTTGGGTAACGTATTGACTATTGGGAGTTAAGTTTAGTAGACGGGAGTATGACGTATAACAATTTTAAATAGTAAGCAACACTCTCATGCTTAACGTCACCCTGGTATTTCCATAATGATATTTTCTTTTTCAACCTTGGTAGAACATGTTCCGATTTCGGAGGTGAATTCACCGTAAGCCAACGGCACAATGTTTTTCTGTACCTAAAAGTACTCTCAAATGATCGTGTAAAGCATTTTGAAACAAAAAAGTAATTCATAGTTATAACAGCATCGATGGCTAGATTTTAAAAGTTTGGTGAAGAATTCGAGCAGAAACTTGTGCGTCACCTACACGGGATAGAAAATAATTTGTTACAGTGCTAATATTGTCGTGGTTGGTCTCATGTAGAATGTGTACATTTCAGTTGTTGCTTTTGCAAATAAATAAGAGAGCTTCTACTTTTGTACAATTACAGACTCTGGAAAATAAGAACACTCAGAATACGTTAGAAGTACACTCATCCCAGTTTTCCTTTTTTACAGCGTTAGAAATTCCCCTACCAGAATACTTATTTTAAGTAATCATCATATGAGTGATACATTTATTTTTCAGTTCTATTGTTTTGAGACAGTATACTTTCCTTCTAGTTCATTTTATCTGCTTTCTTCACTCAGTCCGGTATCGCGAATACATTTTGCAACTTGGAGAAAAACATAAGTTTTTTGAAAGTGATATTTTACAAACAATGCATAAAACTTTAAAATTAATATTTATAGTAATTTATTACTTATAAATTTGTTTGGTTAGCCTTTTATCTGGATTCGAAATTTAGTGCTCAGGACATTTTCAAATTCAACAAAATCTAAAGTGTTTTTGTGGAAACTTATCCTATAAAGTAAGTAACCCCCGCTACAATGTTATTACTGTAATGAAATTCTGCGTGGTGATACCTCTGACCACAAAGTTCATTGTACGTAGGTGTTGTACGTATTCAAGATGTTACGTACGTATTTATGTATGTAAAAAACATTGGAATGCAAAAATGGTTTTAACATTGCCGGTGGACCGAGTGCGTCTCTGAGTGGATCCAACGATAAAAACAAAACACTAAATCTAACTCAGACATACTAGCTATCCTTAATTATTACCAAAATGTACCGGTACCATTTAACTGGACCTGCTACCCAACTCCACTATTCTGAATTGAAATCCGACATCAGATGAAACCAGACGATAATTAAGTCGGTGGTGACAGTAATTCTACTCTAAAAACTTTTACTAAATTATTGATAGGAGGAAAAACAATATTTAACCAACTTGAGGGTAATTACATTGCTCTTTCTTTTTAATTGAGCATTTCTTAATAAAGGATTTAATGTCTTTTCTGTGTTCTTTCCAGTTCCCATTCTCTTCTGTTGAAGCTCTAACGGTGTCTATATTGGGGATTTTTACTGCGCAATAAAAAATAACATGTAATCTCAGCTTAAGCTGGACTCGTAAATCCCTAGCGACGAGTTGAAACTTCCAAGGGACAAGAGCAATATGACGTAATATTACTACAAGTTCTCTAAATACCTTAATAATTCAATTTATAACACCCAGGCATAAAATGAGGAATCGTTTATTAAGAGAAATGATTATTGTTTCAAAAGAAAATTGTATTTGTCAATGTGATTTTAACAAAGTTAGAAGTTTTGGAAATGTCCTGAAATGAAAACCTTTTTTTCATTTGCTCATAAAGCATACCATGAAAGCATTCGATTTGCAGTTCCTTCCTTTCGGTTTAGACGCCGCTAATGTATGATTTTCTTTCTACCAATCTACGGAAGTTTATATCCTATCTCAATCTCGATATCTAGAAAATGAAAGATTTGAAATTTTTTCTTAATATCACACGAGATACAAAACTGTTTTCTTTAAGTTTTCTTTGTGTGTGTGTGTGTTCTTTCTCTCTCAGTCTACATTTGGTGCCCATGTTTCTGAGGCAATATCCCATTGATTGCCAAAGGCTTAAAGTAGAGGGTCGGCCGTTAAAGTGGACGTATTTGTAGCTTTATGGGGACATCAAAAGGCAACTGGAGCTGAAGGTGACCGTTTTGCTCCCGTACAAATGTCTCGCCCAAGTTTATACAGTAAGTGAGAGAGACAGAAACGGAGAAAATAAAAGAAAACAGTAAGACTGGAAAGTGTTTCCAGTAGGAAATAAGATAACATTAAGGTTTCCTTCTGCTGTGCAAAATAAGAGTTTATTGTACTTAAGTGGGTCATTAGTTTACAAAATATACTAAACTCTCCTCCGTTCCAGCCTGAGCCATATTTTCCAATAAATAAAATAACTTCCTTTTGAATTCTTATTTTTTGTTTGAAAAAGATACAAAATAAAAAAAGAACTCCCATTTCTCCCTATAGTTTTCTTAGTTTTCTTCTTCTAAAATAAATAACCCGTAACGTTATGTGTTTTAGGGGATCATTGAGGTCTGACAATAAAGTTTTGAGACTGGTTTTATAGCGCGAAATCAGAACCACCAGAGAGAAGGAGGAAAAAAAAAAAGAACGAGAGAGTAAAATGGTATATCTCGTTTTGTTGCTATCTCTATTTGATATAATAATTTCAAACGGGAAATGAGAATTTATAGGCGAGAAAGGACATTCGCTTTTTATTGAGCAATAACTTGAAGACACTTACATGAAAATTGAATGCATAAAAGTGAACATACATGCATACGTTCTCATAGATATACACACAAACCCACAATCAAATCCGGTCAATAATGTTATAGAGCTACCTAATATGCTCAATTGAATAATACATTTGCTTGAACTTTTATACTCCAAAATTATCAGGCGTCCAAGCACAACTCGAAAGAGGGTTGTGATTTAGTTATTGGTTGGAGGTTGGTAAGTGTGTGTGTGTGCTGGGATGGTGGTGGACACTTAACGAGTTAGAAGAAATGGGTAGAGATGTCTCTCGCACAAATGGATGTATATCACCACAAGCCATTTTCACTTCCCACAAGTATACATCTCGAAGGATACGTTGGCAAATGCTTTACAAAATAGTTTTGTTAGTCCTGTTAGAATTAAATAAATTGACATAATTCTTATTTAGACTTAATAGTATTATTAAGATTAATCAATTCACGTATAACCTAATAAACAAGAGGAATAACAAATATTGCAGGTGTGAACCTTGAGCAACCCCTAAGAGTGTTCATTATTCATTAGCTTTATATCCTTTAAAGACAACGGATTGTTTCTAATTTCTTAGATGTGAGCACATAAGTCTAATAAAGATCGGTGAGAAAATATAGTGCTTCAATCTTCTAGTAAAACATTATGATTAACTCTATCAAAAGCTTTCTCAAAGTCAATATAAATTACATCAACCTGCTTGCCTTCGTCTAACGAGTTGATTATAAGATTTGTAATAATTATAAGGTTCGTTACTTTATAATGAAATAAAACCACGTTCTACAATTGAGATAATATACACTAACATAGGAAACATCCTAACAGTTACAAGAACGTTTGCGTAAATGTTATTTAGTCTTTACTTGATTGTGTTTAACTGATGTGATCGGAGGCCAAATAAATTTAATATAAATGAAGTTCTAACCTCGCCGCTGGTGAAATATAAACTGTTAAAACTAGAAGACAAGGTATGTAAGTACCATAGAAGTGTGTTTGTTGAGTTTCTTTTAGTTGGGTTTCTTAAGTCAAGATGTAAGGGAGAATTAACTGCACATCACAGATGTGCACGGGTAGTTCCATATATATCGTTGAAGAAACAGACATTAAAAAGTCAGTATACTGTATTGATGAAAGATGGTAATGAAACAGAGAGATTGAAGCTAACTGTGCGTAAAGGAGAAAAATCATTTTATTATTTGGACAGTCTCCTTAGCAAGAAACAATGTAGATATTTTGTTGGACAAACTATCACATCTAATGTCATTATGTAATGAACAACCGGAACCTGGGTTATAAACGACAGGTTTTACCTTTAGAGTACATGCAAATCTCAAGAGGAATAATGTCTTTAAATGTTTTATTTCTTCCACTGAAATATTGTACACACATCACGAAAAGTTATCACAATGAAAAGTTGTTAAAATGTTTATGGTTATTCCAACCATTACCACCTAAGAACAATAGTTCTCTTATTCGTCAGATAATAGTCAGTTGGAAACATTGGTGTTTATGCGAAGAGTTGATTCAGTTATTTGAAGAGACGACACGGGGACGACAATAACATTTTAATCCTGGTATCTGTCTCCACTTTAGAAGCACTAAAGCATACCGTAAAGATTAATGAAAGCGTGTTCGCTTTGTAGCGGCTGTGGCGAGTGTTCGTAATTTGACAAAAAAGAAATTGTGTGACGAAAATGAATAAAGAAGCTGTGGGCCAAGGTGACACAGAAGGTTAACGATGAGCGGATATTCCTTTAGAAAAAGATGAACAAGAAGAAGAAGAAGAAGAAGGAGGAGGAGGAGGAGGAGGAGGAGGAAGAAAGAAAGGGTATATGTAGGATGGTAGTAGTGCAAACTATGTCCGAGTTTCTATTTTGGAAGTTGGACTTTTGTCAGGTATACAAACGGGCAATTTGTGTTCTGCAATTAATTCCGCAATGCTCGGAAAAAGCATTTGTGTCACAGCGCAGAAACACTAAGCTTAACTTTCTGTGGTAGTTTTTGCTCTCACGAACGAGTAATGTTATGGTCCTACAGAGAGCCACCATTCTTCTCTTGCCGACGTTTAACAGCAGTTCCGTTTACTTTCGTTGTCCAGAAGTTTCTCCTTGTGTCCCAAATGTAAACTAACCCTGCTCGCATCCCTCTGGCTATTATGAAATTTCACGCTCGTCCTCACAAGGTATACACTATTTGGGTTTCAAAAATATTCTAGTCGTCCTTTTTTCTTCTTTCTTGGTTAACATCCTGTGAAACCCAAAGGAAGTTCCCGTCCCTTAAGCACAAGACAATGGTATTTTTTTAAGTTATCCCCTTATCCAGATTGCTTCGATGGTAAAGAAAAACATCCGACAGTGGTACACCTTATTTTTGTTTGTATTGAATGGATATTACTTTTTGTTAGAAATTATAATTGAAATGTCTTTTGTGTTCATTGATTTTGAGATGTATTGTCTACAAAATGTACGGAAAGAGTAAGTTTGTACTAAATATTTACATAAGCTTTCCATAATGTCACTTCATTTACTTTAATCAATTCGTCGTGGAGAGCAAGCGGAAGATAGGCGCTCTGTTCTTAATTATCGTACAAAAATTATTCTTGTGAGACTAAGGAAAACCGAGGAAATTCTGTCAGGAAAGAATACATTAAAATTTTCCATTGTAAAATTAAAATGCGAGATTAGCAATTCAGCTGCCAGGAAATAATTGATAATTTACAACGATACCCCAGTATCATACAAACGTTGAAAATACGTGGATTAAACGTTAGTATCGAAACGTTTTTGTAACGTTGTAAATGTACCGAAATGCCCGCTTGTTCAACGGTTTATTCGGCGTTGAATAATGGTTGAGAAGAAACTATGAAGAAATGGATTTAGTTGGCCAAAACAGAGCATGAATGCTGTCTATTGGTATACACACATTTAGTTTTATTTTATCCGCTGCTTTCATCATGATATACGGTGTTCATTTTCCAACAGTAAATAATCCGAGCGGCTGCTGTGGGGTTCGAACACAGGAACATTCTGCACTTCTGGTTGGTAGATTCACGCGTTGACCACTTAGCCAAGATTCCACTGGAGAGTTTACTACTCTTTTACTGTATCGTTGAAATTAAATGTTCGTTGAAATATAGTTTAAAATCCAACCTATTTTCAACATGCAAATGAAAACATGAAAAATTTAGTTATTTTCATAGTATTTGCTTTTAATTATAATGTTTAAGCAATTAAATTAGAAATACAAGTGTGAAACGAAATCTAGGACATAGTATGAATGATAGTTGAAAGTACGTCACATTAACGTCATATCAACGAAATTCTATCTTAGTTGAAATACGGTTTAAAATTCAATGTGTTTCCAACGTGCACATGAGAACACCAAAATTTCTTTGTGTCATTCAATTAGTTTTTAATTATATTTTTTTGACATAACATTATTAAGAAATGTATTCAACAAAATCTATTATATAATAGTTGAAAATAACATTTTGAATACACGTACCAAAAAATTGTTTCAACGCAATGACGTCTTTGTTGAAATATAATTTTAAAATAAACGTGTTTTTTTTTTTCAACCTATAACAGTTAATCAACAAAATGAACCTAAAATCAACGTTGAAAATACGTATGTGTGCTACTAGGGTAATTTCTAAAGGAAAACGACTGTTATAGTTTCTAAAGGGTAACAACAACTGTTAAATGATAGTAGTGTGTTGAAAATGTGTTCGAATGTAAGTTTTCTAAATGATACAGTACGCGTGTTCCCACAACTATATATTACAACATTACAGTGAACAAGTTTATTTCGGCGTAATAATTTGGACGGGTCAGAAGCTGACTGTATCAAGTTTACTAGAAGAATATGATCGTATTTATGGTCATCAAATCCTTTTGCTAATTTTTCGTAATAACTGGGAATTTGAATCAATCTGCGTCGTCAACATTTTTCGGAGACATTCCTGAAGGACGTTAGGTAACTATAGCTGCCTGAAAATGTTCTATAATTTGGCTAATAAAAATCAGCCACCTTGAATGTTTCACGAAAAGAAAAGATTAGAAGCCTCAAGCGAGTTTTGAACACGGATTCTTTAGTTAGAAGCCTAGCGTCTTTGTGACTAGACTAAATTACCACTGAAGAAATCAACACATCAGAACAGTATAGAAGGTCAGAAATACATGGCCCAAAACCCGAAAATATAAACAAAGTTACTTCCACGGCTTACGTTACGTTCTAATAACTTTTTCTATTTGTCAGACAGGGATCACAATCCCCATTCACTGAGAATATTTCCCAGTTCTTTAAAATACGTGATTAAAATGACTGCAGCAGACACTTGATCACAATTGCATATTAGATTACGTTAAGAAACAACGTTCTCTTTCTGCGCATGTGCGAAAAACACCCTGGAAAGGGAAAATGAGAACGTCCAACCGTACAAAAAAATCTCTCGGTGTTTTTGACAAATAGCCACAGCACAATTACTGCAAATACTTATATTTATCTGATACATCAAACAACGTTCCCAAAACTTTTTACAGTGCAGATGCTGCTACAGGCGAGTAAATTTTCATATCTTGATCGGTGATCGAACTCGGATCTCGCATATTGAAATCCGATGTCTTATGACTACACTTTCACTGTACATACACTTAGGCTATAACTTTATACATGTGCTCTTCAGATGCAGATAGTTTAATAAAAGACTAGCAGATCTATAACCATTCTGCCGCCAATCAGAAAAAAATTAATAGTCAAAGAGCGTCTTGCATATTTACTATATACTTAGTTGTGTCATGATTATACGTAGATAAGACAAATAATAAAAACATTTTGTTTAACTTCTGCAATATTTATTTCTGATTTTATACTGAACAGTGATACGAATACTAAAATTTAAATACTTCTTAAGGTGCCGTAACGCTTAAAGCTGTTCTTTGAAATTTTGTTTACTGTTTCGACTTTCATTACTTCAACATAAACTTATTTATCATTCATATTATGAAACTACATATCAATGCTTAATATTTCAGGGATAGGGCTGTGAACAGCATTCGGATAATGGGGTCTGGAATATCTTAGTCGGGGTGACTCGAAGCCTCATCCAATTTGGATAATCTATGTTCGTTGGGGATGGAAATACACACAGACAGAGTGGGAATATAAATCTTCCCAGCTTGGAGCTACGCTTAGTTTTGAAGCGTAAAATGGATCACTTCAAACTGTTGAAGATAAATAGACGGACAAATCGAAAACTACAGTGATAGTTAATTGTTTGGCTTAAACCGATTTCAATGATCGTCCTTTCCATTCGTTGTTCTACGTTCGGCTCACTTAATGTAAACATTCTTGTGTCCAAATTGAAATAATGTTTTATTCTGAAGTGTCAGTAGAATCTCAAAACAGCTGAAAACTATTAGGCGCAATGCCAGTGTTCAAGAAGCACAGAAGTGTATACTAAGGGTTAAAATTGTGGAACCTTAATATTTTATTTTCATGATAGGTGAAGAGAGTCGTCGAGAGTGCTGATAATGTTTATTGTAACACGAATATGAAAAACTAACGCTAGAAAGGCGTGTGTGCAAAATTTGCTATGCGTATTGCTTTCGAGAAAAACTGTTTTTGGGAAATAAGTTATCACCTAAACGCAAACGCGATACTCCGTAGGCAGCCACTACGTGATAGGACAGAAGTTAGACCCGGTAGGTAGACTCCAATTGGAGTGATCCCGCTACTGCTTAAACGGACTGTTTCGGAATAACCTTTTTGGAGGAAAAAGAATTGTATTTCCGTAACCCGTACAAGACGTATATCAGCACAGTGTAAATGTTCGAGAAAATAAATGAAATAATTTTAATTATAAAATATTGCGCCGGGAAGGTAAGATGACTGGTAATCATAGTGCAAATTTGGTTAACAGGGCAACTGAAGCCTACACAAACATATTAGAACAGTCTTTGGAAAGCGTGAAAGGAACCATGCCAAAGGAGAATCTAGTGTGCATGTTATGCTCCATTGCTCCTTTCACTTGATTCTACCCCTGATCGGGAATTAAGATAACCACTGACGGTGCATCCAACGGCACATTCGGCGGAGTATATTGCCAATTAGGATAGGGCTATCTATGTTCTTTCTCCACCATATTGTTCACAAAATTAAATTGTCACTCTATTCATAGCATGCAAGAAGTTTATATTTTCTTGTTTTATTGCTTTATAGTTAAAGGGTTGGGTGCAAGAAGGGTACTTCCAATTTGCGGAAAATCGATGTTGAAAATATAGGAACCTTAAAAATATTATTGAATCACCTTGAATAAAATAAGACTTATTCCACATTAAACATTATTTTTAGTACTAATTTTAATTATATTTTGCAACTCAAATGAAAAGGAAATACTTGAAAATAGTAAAAAAAAAATGCTACGCAAGTGTCCTTCTTGCAGAGAACACCAGCAAATTTAAGTTATGTAAGAAGAAAACAGAGAAATAATTATTTCTTCTTAAAGCGTGATGGAAATATGAAGTATAATCTCTCCTAGAACTATATTTGACCTTATTGAAACTACTATTCCTTTAAGTAAACGCACTACAAAAATAAGTAATGTCTATCGTAGTGATTTAATAATATTATTTTGGTATTGTAGCTATGCATCTTGATAACATTATCTGAGTAAAATATATGAATGAATGAATTGTTATTAAGTCCATGAACGAGCTGGTAAGCTTCTAAAGACGAGACCTACAGTTTTTGATAAAGTGGCTCCGAACTACTCCGTTAGAGGACCCAGCGGGAATTGAACCCGTGAACACGCGCACAGAAAGCGAGCGCACTAACCTCCAGCTACTCTGAGGTCATTTTCAGAGTAGAGCCCTCGCTTTGCATTCAGGAGTTACTGGGGTTCGTAATCAGCTGCTGATCAGTTAGACTGGGGTTTACAAGGGTTTCTCCTGAGTCACACAAGGTAAATGCCGGTATGATACCTTCGATTTAGGCCCTGGCCGACTCCTTTCCGTATCCTTTCCGTTACCTTATTTCGTCCTGATTCATAGATGCCTAAAGGCAATAAATAAATTCAAACTCAAATTGTCACCATTTTCATGATATTATACACACCACTTGAAATGAAAATACGCTTATCTTGTTACAACAGTTCTTTTCGACTGTATCGCTTCTTGAAATATATTGTTCACCTGACTCTCTCCTGACTTTAGCTACAATTCTTGTTCGCACACTTTTATTCACATGTTTCTTTAAACATTTTGCTTTTTCTTCAACAACATCCTCAATGTCTTCAGAAACTGAAGAACCCGAAAACCACTCATAGAGCTGCAAAATTAGTGTACCAACAAATACAGACTGAGTGAAAAAGCAGCTGTACAATAAAAGGGTGGGAGGGCACTTGTAGCCCTTCATATTTCGGCATCTCCTGAGCTCAATTACTAAAATATTTATAAAAAATTTGGTGATTATTTAGATAAAGAATGTTTTACGCAAAATGGTCACTTCCTCGGAAGTGCCCTTCTGGCACCCAACCCTAAAATTACAGTACTAACAAACTCCAGAGACACTCGTATTTTATCTTATTGTTTAATATATAGTATACATATTGTGTAATATGTATATACTTTTAACAAAATTTAAAATTGTTAAAATTGCTTCTTTGTTTCAAAGTGTCTAAATATTACAACGAAGATTCATTTAAAGCTTTGTTCTTCGAGCTCCTTTCTTTTCATTTGTTTCAAGTAACTCAAATATTTTCATTTTGAAAATAACACGTTCTACCTCATATCCTAAATTTCCTGTAACTCTGAAAGTTTTCACAAAATAATAAAGTCACTTTTGAACTACTGTTAGAAAGGTGGATATGTGCCACATGGGAATAATAAAAATAAGATAAGTTATTATAACTCACTAATGTAATCAGTGATTAATTATTTAGTAATTACAAAATTAGGCAAATTATATTTTGTTTAAAGTTTTGCGCAGTATTTGTAACTCGCTCTTCTTGTTCCTTATTTTATATTTAGATTATTTAGTCATCGGAAAGTTAATTTATATACAAGGTGGCACGTTGGAGAAGAAACATGTAGAAATAAACCTCAAGAAGACAGACGCCACAAAATATTTCACAAGGCGACTACTTGGGACACAGAATCCGCTGTCGTGATAGGAAGAGTCATCGTAAATGTTAGGTTGGCATGAAAAAACGTTTAAGAATTTTAACAGGGCTGTGATTCATTAAAGAACACATCTGATGGGGAAGAAAGATTATACTATGTCTAAGTGTGTAGTCAGAAGCAAGTAACGCTTCAAATCACACGGTACTCCACACCACACGAAACTTTAAATCCATACTTTTCAACTTTTTGTTCATCGGTCCACAAGCACTGTTTTGATTTATCTTAGAATTTCAAAAATAATATTATTAATCACATTTACAAATAAAAGGGGCGATCATGTTTATTGTATACTGACGTTTCTATAGTCAGAAAACTGAATGTCTTCTAAAGATTCACTAGAGTGAAGTCGAGTGAAATGAAACAAATTTTCTCGATCAGAAGTCAATTATAGCTGAGTCGAAATCTTAGCACAGAAGCTTCTTTCCAGAGTTGCATTTAGACAACTAGAATCTATTGAACTGGTTGTATTATAGCTTAACTACTGACTTCAGATTTATGTAAACATACTAATAATTACGATAGAAATGTGTTTGTTTGCACACTTCGATGTTTTTATAAAGCAAAATAATCTGGGTTATCTCTGTTTGTATATTTTAAAAACATAACGCCTTATTTATCAAGGCGTGTTGAAGTCATTACTTACTCCAAAAATGATCCCAAAAGACAAAGTTATTACTGTTTTACCTTTTCAGTTGTCTATACGTTTCTTGACTGGCTTTAAAAAAATAAACATCTGGTACTGGTTACTTCATTGTTTTCTATTTTTACCTGAATGGGTTGTTTCTGGATAACTTAGTACATTTGTGTA
This sequence comes from Lepisma saccharinum, assembly GCA_022664845.1. Classification (NCBI taxonomy): domain Eukaryota; kingdom Metazoa; phylum Arthropoda; class Insecta; order Zygentoma; family Lepismatidae; genus Lepisma; species Lepisma saccharinum. The sequence goes on along the minus strand of JAGDQP010020790.1, from coordinate 12,856 downwards.
TGTTTGTGTTTGTCTATAACAGAGTTATTTGTAACTGAGAGAGGCTAAGGTTACACCTTTTAATTAGGTGGACATTGTCGCCACAAACATCCCTCAGCTGGTGATGAATATTGACGGCCTTATTACTACGTGCAGATAAAAAACATTTTTTTTTCAACAAGTTCCTCCTCCACAATAAAATTCATCGTTGCAGAGCAGTGTTCAAAATGGCTTTTATTCATACACGAACCCACAGGTTAAAGTCAAAATTTTGAAATTTTGTACAATTATAAGTTCAAGTCTAAAGTCACATACAAGGACATTTATCTACTCACCAAATTTTTCAATAAGAGAAAAATTGTACGTTCCTATGATATGCACCTCGTACATTACATAAATTTAATGATGGACTCTTTAGGATGGAAATATAGCAAATGAACTATTTGAACCTAAGAAACACCACAGGGAACGCTATCCTTAGAGCTTAGAAATATCGTCTGTGCGATATGCAACCCACTTAATATGGACTTAATTTTCATGTGTTTCTACTCCGCTAACTTCCGTATTATAATATACATTTTTCTTGCAGAGTTTTTAAGGGCAAAATATTATTCCTATTGTTTGTTGATGATTGTTCTACTCGGATACAGTGTATAACCTGTGTGCGGGATAAACTGATGGGTGGTTTGCCATTCCTTGCATCAAATGAAGATGCTATTATTAGAGCGCAACTTGCAATATTTAAAATGGAATCGATACTACTGGGTTTAATGTATCTCAACTGAGAATCGAACCCGGGAATGTCTTGATTAGAAGACGGGGAGTAAACCCACTCATCCATCAAGTAAACTTCCGACGAAACATTTGATTAAAAAAAAGGTTAAATGAAAACTAGTTTATAAATATGACGAAATTAGCAGTGCAAGGACTGCAAGGAAATTGAAATCAGTTTATCCCATTAGCCTCGATAGCATTTTTTATTGTGCGTAAATTATCCAGCAACTATCTGAGTTGTCTTTGTATATCTAAAAGCAATTTATTAATGAATTTGATTAGTTAAAAAATTAATATGATTAGTAAAATATATAATGTATAAACGACTAATTTTGTGAATTCAATTAATCAAATACAATAATGGATATGATACACTATTACTAAATTTTTATGAATTAGAATGTCAGAAATATTAAGAAACTTTTATAAAATAATTAAGAAATATTGTAAAATTATATTTGATCGAGTGTTTAACTTTCATGTACATTCCACTGATGCGCCAGGCATCATTAGCATTAATTAGTTAAATTAAGTTTACTTCTGCAGCATAACATTTCTCATTGTTGTATGCCATGGAAAATAAACGTTCGTGTAAGAACACATTTGTGATTAAAAACAGTAGAAAGTATTTTTTTTTTTCTGTTCATAGAATCTAAATATCTAAATATCCTAACCATATTTATGATATTACCTAAATAGTCGATAACTTATATTCTGCATGATATCCAAAGTACAAACGGTGTAAGTAGTTTGGTTTCTACATAATGTAGACAACCTAAACAAGAATATGTTGAACAACCAAGGACAATAATACTTTTGAAATATGTTTTTAATGTATCCTTTTTAAATCAGGAAGTGCAATATAAAAGATATATTCATGCGTTCTTATTTATTTCATTGCTCTTTTAAATAAATCAATGATATCTGCCAATTGAATAATCTTATTGCTACTGTAATGATTTAATTTCTTAGTCTCTTACAGCAGAAATAGTGAATGGGAATACAGATTTTTTTAAATTCGCAGATAAGTTCTTGGTATTTTGTTACATATGGTTATTATTACGGTATAAACTTCGTAAATTTAAAATAACTTTATCTTTTCTTACTTAATGTATTGTTGAATGTTCCTGTCTTTAATAATGAATATTTAAGTCAGTGTCTTAGTGGAATACGAAACACACAGAGGATGGGAAAACTAATGAGTTTGCCCTTTTCTCTCTTGTTTCAGGGACCGTGTTTAGTGGTTGGTTCTGCCTCTGTTTTGGCAAAGCCAGGTTCTCCATCTTCGACAAGCCAGAAGGACGTTTAGGTTCTTTCTGCGTCAACTTGCTTGTGGGCGTCGGTCAGTTTTTCACCATCATCTTCTGCCTGGTAGGATGGGGTTGGAGCATCTGGTGGGGAACAATCATGGTAAAAGTGTCCAGTAAGTAGTTCTATTTATTTATCTGTAACTCTCTTCACTTCAGAAACAACAACAAAAACAAAAGCACAGTTCTTGCTTTGAGGAGCCTGACAGGCGCGTGTTAGTCGTTCTTTTGCGACCCTAATTTTAGACTCTCTCTCTCTCTTTCTCTCTCTGCCTTCCTTTCTCTCGCTCCCTCTGTCTCTAGCACACACACACACATTCACAGTACTGCCCACCACTTACGAACGAAGAAACCTTTTCCTTTGCTGCTATTACATGCTACACCTGACAACGGATTTATCTTATCACGCACACCAGAGCCACATCCATCACTCGTGTAAGAGAAATGGACCGATTCTTAAGCGCTGGTCGATTAGTCTCGAGGTTCGGAGTTCAGTTCCTGTTAGGCACTATGCCAACTATTTTTCCACGTATCTTGCGTACCAGTATACATACATTAAGCGACCTATATATTATTCGTTTCTATTATAAAACATAATGAAAGAGGACGATTCAGGCAGATGACTCACTCTTCATGCGTTTGGACGGACATGGACTACACTTGCATCTCTTTGATGTTTCTTTTACTAAAAGGTTTCTCTGACTCACGTCCATAGCAAGGAACTTTGAAACCGTCAAATAACTCAACATCAGCAGCAGTACTCACGTTTTCCTAAGTTAAATTCAAATGATGAATACGGTGTGTTGATTTGCTTTTCACGCGTGCGAAAGTAATGAAAAGTGTGAACAATCAGCGAAAGTAAATTCCCCTGTCTGTCAACCGCTTTTGTTGTTATGTTACCATGAAATATACTAATTTGTTTACAACTTTTTGATCCAATGCCAATCCTATAGATACAGTAGGAAGTATTACTTCTGAAAGAGTGGCAAAATGTTTTCCAAATATAACATCAAAGGAATATTAATAATGCATAGGATCTCCCGAAGCCAATCAAGTATTACTCTCCCATATGGTAAACATCGGCTCCCACACAACTCTTCAGATTAAATTATATTTAGAACTTCTTCGTCTTCAGTATGTGTTTCACTGTTCGCGCTACTATTAAAATCAGTGAACTAGACCCTTATTATCCAATATTCAGCAAGTTAGGCAATATAAAGGCAACATGAAATAGCGAATGTATTTCGAAGTAGTTTACATTATTACAAGGTAAATTTACAAGGTATACTAACAGGAAAATTAAAATTACCTGTTGGAACATCTATTTCCAATGTATTAGATGGTAATATTTAGAGTCTGATAAATTGACATCCATTGAGCAATGTAATCTCTTTTAGTTACAGTTAATTCTAGTGGCACAAGAAGAGGGACTTTGCTGATTGACTTTTACCTACACGGAATGTAGCTAGTAGAGAAAGAAGACACAACCTGTATATGTGTGAATCATGCAATATGTAACAGCCTGTGTGGGACGGTTTGTCTGTTATATCACAGAGTTTGCTGCTTGCATCACTCTTCCTTATCACTGCGTCTTACGCTGAGTTAAATTGTGTTTTCATGACCTTTAGACATCTTTAGCTCAGGGCAAATAAGTTAGGAAAGAAGAATATGGGAAGTCAGCTAGGGCCTAATTTGACTATAATATGCCAGCATTAGCCTGGTGTGACTAACAAAACGCTTTCTACTTTTCTTGCTAACAAGCTTCCGAACATTTATGTGTCTTTTAGAAGAATTAAAACACGTGATAAGAAATCTTGGCATGCCCAAAGATGTCATAACTACTACAGTCTTCAATCTTATTTTCTCGAGGCACCTCAAAAATTAGAAATCTCTAGAATAGTCCATACAGGGACTCTGACCGTGAGTAGCATGACCAAGGGGTGACCGATGATTAGAACACGCACCTCGAGCGACAAAGGTTAGTCTGGTCGAAGAGGTGTACCGGGCTCTCGGGACTAACCATATGAGACATTCCTTACCTGGTTCGCAGTCCGTGAGGTTCACACTCAGTTCTTGTAGCTAAAGAACTGCCACACAAATCCCATTTAATAGATTTATTGGATCCCCAAGGTAATATACACTATGTACAGGTTCTGTGCACAAAGGTAAGAAAGAATAGGTTGAGTGAGGAACGATTGAATCTTAGATTTTAAAATATTATTTGAAAACACTTTAACAACACATTTTACACAGTTTCTAGTTAGATTCACAGAATATCGTAATTTTGGTATAAGATGATATTGGACAGTTCTACTGGCAATGGCAGTTTAATGATAAATTAGTTAAATTGATTAGCATTCTGGAAGTTCTCTTGAGATACGGAATAAAGTGTAATTTACTTACATGTTCATGCCGAGGACGCAATATGTAGGTGAATGAAATATTGCGTTATTCACTCACATACAAACAACATATTGTAGTATGGTTTAAGAGTTTGCTTCACGTACAAATGAACACTCGGGCCATTAGTAATATATACAAATCAGACACAGTTCGTGCTTGTACTTAGACGAAGCTGGTCTTCCTTCTTGTGGGCCTTTTACTCCGCGCCATGCCGCTACATTGTGGCGCTCGGTACATAGAACTCACAATAAGGCTAGTTTGCTAAACGATTAAAGTGCAACTGAGAACTGAGAGCTGCTCTAGAGAGGCTACTCTAGTTATTGGATGATTTGGAGTTCGAGGGTACGCGTCGTCCACGTCTTTGAACCATACATATGGAATTTTCCATAACGTAAATATACTGACTTTAACTAGTTTATCTCACAAGCAAACATATTGATGGGGCAGAAAAAAGTTATGATTTTTTTTCCTGCGTCATGATTAGGATGTCAAAATATGTGCGCTTGCAAATTTTGGCAACCCGAGCGCAATTGATTTGGAAGTTATTGGTGATACAATAGTCAGATTCTTGTCTGTAGAGAGTGATATAAAAGTGTTGAAATACCATTATACTTTTAAATTGGTGAAAGAAATCGAAAGCCAATATATAGTAATGAGTACTGGGTGAAAGCCGATACCTTTCGGAGGGTATACTCTTCATGGCCGCCATCTTGAAGTCCGCCATATTGAATCTCGATTAATTTTCTTACTTGGAAGGGGGTCATGCAATATGTTATTCTGGTCTAGAATTTTACGGGAAATACCTTTATGAAATCAGTTTTGCTGTAAATGTAATATTGTGAGATATAAGGGTATGTGACTCTAGCATGGGTTAATAATATAACAGCCAGGAAACACCCATTTCTTCTCGAAAAAATGACGGAAATGAAACCTAATGCATTCAAATTGTTCCTGAGTATAGCGGCCTATCGATATAGATTTGTATGCATTTGAGTTTAATTTCCGTCATTATTTCAAGACGAAATAGGTGTTTCCAGGCTATTGCATCCTTATCCATTCCGTCACATACCCTTATCTCTCACAATATCACATTTAGGTCAAAACTTACTTCAGAAACACATTTCCCATAAAATTCTAGCCCAGAATGACATATTACACGACCCCCTTCCCATTTAAGAAAACCAATCGAGATTCAATACGGCGGACTTCAAGATGGTGACCATAAGAATATATCCTCGAAAAGGTAGCGCCTTCCACCCAGTACCCATGTATTTTCTTTCCATTTTTTTCAGTAATTTAAAAGTATAATGGTATTTCAACACTTTTATATCACTCTCCACTGACAAGAATCAGACTGTTGTATCATTAATATCTCCGAAACCAATTGCGCTCGGGTTGCCAAAATTTGAATGAGCACATATTTTGACATCCTAATCATGACGCAAGAGAAAAAATCAGAACTTTTTTTCTACTATATCAGTATGTTTGCTTGTCAGCTTAGAGCTTTCTAGAAACGAACTTTCGTCAGGCAGAAACCTAAGCTTGCAAATCATGTCCTGGTTAGCGGGACGATACACTTGGAAACTAACATCCCAGAACGATGGTTCAACCTTGAGAAAAAGTATCTGTACACCAAAATAACTTAAAAAAAAAATAATAGAAAACTTTTGAAAGACATACTTTTCTTAAACAATTCATACTAAAAAGTAAAACATAATTTTGTTTATGCATGATTAAAAAGAAAAGCATGGGGCGCGCCAATTGATTTATAAAGTAACTGTATATGAGAGCGTGGCCCATGCTTTTCTTTTTAGTCATAAACGTTTTTTTTTAAATTTATTTGTGGTACGAATTGTTTAAGATCATTTTTTGGAGTTATTTCGGTGTTCAGATCTTTTTTCTCAAGCTAATATTTTCTGACCCAAATCCTAAAGTATTCAACAACCAGACAAAGGCAACATCGTTGCAGGATAGTATTTATTTTGGGATAAAGAAGTCAATTTAAAAAAATATTAGAATGTGCTTTTAAAACTATATAAATATATAGAAATATATGAAAGTAACAAAGGAATATTGTATTGTCACCCGACTTACGTCGTTGTGCAAAATTTCGACATTGTATGACGTCGGTAAATGAACGTTGCAAGACTTCAGAAGATGATGAACCATTGTGAACTAAAGAAAATAATGTAAAAAGAGATTCAAACGAACATATTGGATTATTAACCCTTTCAATCTTACTTTTAATCATACAAATGATAAGATCGTAAGAATAACAGAATTGCAAATATTAAAAGAGTCTTTTACATTAGCGTATCCCTTTACAAGTATTTATACATATCAGACAATAGGGAAGTATGCTAAGACAAGATAATGTGATTAGCAAAATGTAAGAGATACACAAAAGTTAAAAAAAATGCGCAAAAGGCGGATACAAAGAAACGGAGCAAATCTGGAATGGAGATGGTTTAGCTGAAGTCTCAGGAATACACAGTTTGTATAAAAAGTTCGTACAGAGAGAGAGAGAGAGAGAGAGAGAGAGATAGAGCAAAAATAAACAATTTGCATGTAGTGCAAATTTAAAAGTTATCTTGAGTTATAAAGTTTGCCTCACCATACTCCACGATGATATTTAAACCAAAGCACACGTTGAAGTATTGTTAAACGGACACAGGAGAAAAGTTTTAAAATTTTGCAAAAGTTTGCAGATTTTTAGCTTATGAAGCACATTAATTAATGTATGTGCCGCTGTTAAAGCATGACCTTAAAGCTTATATTCTGTTTTATCTTTTTATGCATTCATTGAACGTCTTTAGATAGTGTGTATGAATTCGTAAAAACTATATGATAAGGTAATTATTGTTTTTAACACATTAATTTGCCGTGAAAATGATTTTCCAGAAACTGTGTATTAGTTTCTTTCCTAAAGTAAATATTAATTGCAAATATGCATATTTTACTGAAAAAATTATTATTATTATTTTATATGGGCTTAAAATATCTTATTGTTCAATGGGTCCCATGTTCAATTTTATGAGCTATTGTGATGTCCCATTACGAACCCTGTGATCCAATGCCGTCCCGCACCACTTTGACTTGCTAACACTTATTGTGAACTTGTTTTCTATTCTGTACACATTTTGCTCACAGTATATCCTGATAACATTAGACTTACTTTCACATGGAAAATCTTAAACATATAGCAAGAACAATGATGGGCTTAGTGTGTTCTTCATAGTTCAGCCTATTTGAATTAAGAAGTTTGACTTTCGATTTTAAAAGCCAGATAAAATTAAGATAGGAAGTCTTTGTGCTGACCACGTGACATCCTCTGTGAAAGGAGCCTTGTAGGTGACCTTATCGAAGTTTTTGGTTATATTTCAAACATCAATTGAAAGCTGGTTGAGTGCAAGCCTACCTGCCGGATTTACCTTAACTTCTTCGTTTGCGAAGAGCTTAAATAATATATTTTTAATCAATTCAGGAACATGTTTTAGTACGTATGATGTTCTTTCCTCCCTTCCATTAGAAACAAAGGTCATATAAAGGACGTGCATTAGTTTTGGAAATGATTGCTTTGTTAAAAATCATATCAGGTTAGATGAGATATTTCAACTTCAAAAACCCCTCTAGATTTTTTAAAAACGTTTTGGTTACATGTATGTTTATTTCAGGAGCAATACGCATTTCCTTCTTTGTAATATGTTTGATTCGTATAGAACTATATATTCCAGTGAACGATCACAGGAAGTATCAGTCCATTTATTAAATCAACTCCTCCTTTGAGAGATGATATCAAAAACAATGAGCAGATTGATAGTCAGCCATCCCAAACTAATGTTAGCTTTTTCAGAACCTCGAATTCCAATTCCATGCACACAAACAAACACTTGTGCACGTTCTATAAAAGGCAAATATCAGTAGGAGAGCCTCCTCTCTAGCTCTCTGAAACTATTTCACCAACTACTCAACACTCCGATGGTTATGGGCAAAGTGGAACTTTCGTTCGAATCAAGTTGAAAGCTTCCGCTCCCTTTCTGTTGCCCTCCTGTGCTTCTCATCTCGAATTGACTTCAGTACACCTGTGCAGCGATCCTTGTTTGTTTGCTTTACTAAGGTAACATCATAAAGCTTCTCTCTCTGCCTAGCCACTGTACTGGACTCCCTATAAGCACAGCTTGCCGCCAATAGATATTCTTTATTTTATGTAATATGCCCAGGCTCGAAAAGTATTTGAAGCGAAAATTGTTCAACATGTTTCACGAAAGTTCTCCATTCTTATTTTATTTACTTTGACCATATTACACGATGTTCTCATTCCGTACCTTTTTCTCTTCACGTGTTTTAAGATGTTGCTTTGATGTCTTACTTTTGTCAGAGGAACTACAAAGCAGAGATATTACAAATGAAACTTGGCTCCTGGAAACAAAGTAGATCACCAGTGAGAGGTATGAAACAAACATTGAGGAAGTAAGTGTCCTCACGAACTATAGGCACTAAACAAACGGAGAAACAGCGAGTATTTTCTTTTACGCCCACACATACGCTTATATATACATGGTGCAGTCAGCAAGTTCGTGTACAAGTCACACTGTATCCAGATTTACATGTTCATATAAATAGTGCTTCGTGTTCTGTGCTAGTGTACACTGTACAACCGACCAAACACATTGGACTGACAATGATGCTGCTGTGAGGGCACTTGCGTGAAATAGTGCACCAATTAGCGAGGCGGACTGAATAATGTCAATTCAAGCAACGCGAAAACATCGCATTTTGTCAGAAATAACCTAAATGAAAAATATTGCTAAGGTTGTAATAGCTGAGTGGTGAAGACTTCATATGGCACATAGCTGTGTTCACAAGGTCTGACAATACGGTATGAGCCTGATCCTTTCTTTCCTTTCGTATCAGCAATGCTGCGGCCAACTAGGGTATGCCATATTAGACCTTGAACCCGTCCTCATTCTCACCGCAAATGACGTGGCCTTGCAATTAAGCACTCTGGCTAGAGTAGCCGTTTGTATTATAAGATCGTGTTTGTAGTGCAATATTATTCGGTGAGGTTTGGGGAACAAACTGTGTACTAAGTTATCTAATTCCCGAGTTTCAGCTAGTACAATACGAACACTTTCTTTGTTCATGTTCAACTAATTTGAGATAGTTTCCATAGTTAATCTTCGGCGATTCCTTTTTTTGTGACTAGGGTCTGTAACGCGACGTTACGATACAAAAGCTACGCCAGACTGTCATTACAGGATTATAACATCTGCTGCCAAGCATAGTATATCCTAGTAGGTTATCGGGTTGATAATACGATCGAAAAAAGGCAGTCTCGTTACTTAATTGTCAGGCCTCGTGACTAAACTTATGCTCTTATTCAATAAGTACACCATGCGAATATACACAACTTCCATGGTCTAGTAAGGAAGGTAGCTACGCGTAACTTTGGTTCATTAATAAGTAGACAGTGCAAATTTGAATCATGTTCACCACGATCATTCTGACAAATTTCCACGTTTCATCGAAAGAATGTAGGATGTTACACTGAATATAAGTCCTGACCATTCAATTTCAGATCTGTTTGTTAGTAAGTTATGTTCGCCAAGAGATATTAATCCTGAAACTCGTGAGTGGGAAGCACCGTAAACGCATTTACAGGTCATTAATGCAAATTAAAATCTCGTAAAACAAACTAACACATACAATCACACATGTAAAATACAGCAGCTAATGGCATTTAACTTAGACAAAACAATACGTCTTATACTGACATCAATGCGGGAATCAACTGATTAGAAAATCGTCAGTAGTTCAATCACATGCCGAATCCTACAGTTCATCGCAAATTGAACAGTAACGCAAATACTATTGTCTGTCAACAACTTACACATATAATAATGATCTCATATACTAGAAACAAATAAAGCAATTACAGAAATTAAGATGAAATATGTATACATTTAGTCCATAGAATACAATTTATTACAATTGGACAGTATTATTGCAACATTATTTAGAAGAGAAAATAGAAAGCTAAACTGAGAAATAAAATTGAGAGTCAACTACTTAATCATCAAATCCACTATAATTGACATGAATGTTCTTTCCACTATATCACTTACAATTATTTCATCAGGCATTATTATAGTGAATACATGATTCGTTAGGTCAAGGAAATGTTATAATCCAAAAGGATAGATTGAATTAAGAAAGAAACGCATAACAACAACATACCCACCAAGTGTCCGATGTCAAAGTACAAGAGCATTGATTAATTTACTATCCATTTAGATTGATCCACATTTATCTAAAATGATTCCTCATCAAATGATTCATTTGCAAACGGTATACATGCAACATCAACTGGTTATAAAGCATGAGATTAATAGGGATGAACATTTGTTATATTATTTATTTTTTAAAAAAATCGAATCTAAGGAACAACAAAATGCACGTAATTACCAGAGTGGAGGTTTAGATCAGTATAGCCGACCTAACAATAAAAAGGGGCCACGGTGGCTCAATGTTTGAGTTCGTGGTTCGAGCTTGCTCAAGCAAGACGTGTTCGCTTCGTGCTCCGTGTGTTTGGAGTGTGTAGGCTTTGCCTTCAGTGTTTTTGTGTTGTGGGTGAATAGTTTTTAACAGTTAAGTCTACAGAAAGAACAGAGTAATATTTCGCAAACATACAGTACGTATAAATATCAGAAGTATAACAAATAAAATCAATACCGTAGCCTTTCATGAAGCAATCGCGGATCAATGCAACTTGCAAGAATCCATTGAATTTTGTTATATCAAATACAAAACATTGGATATAGCGGAAGCAGTTATAAGGTCATGTCGAAGAAAATTAGTATACGAAGACGGAGGCATACTACAAGAATTACCAGTGCAATTAGGTAGTACAATATATACCAGGCGGTAGTTTTTACTCTACCACTTTAAATAAGTGGCGAACAGGTAAAGCAAATATTCCAACAATATGGTGCTCTAACAGGCGTGTCACTATTTTCGCTCTTCCAATCGCATCGGTTCAAAATTTATAACGGCAAAAGAATAATAACATTTGGTAAATTACACAAGAATCTTCCGTTGTTCCTCAACACGTTAGGCATAAATATTCAGATATTTGCAAATTTCCATCAGGACACATGTGACGAGTGCTACGAATTAAGAGAAGAAAACCATATGTGTGTGAATGTAATGCGCAATCCACTAAACCCAAAGGAAACGCCTATTTCATTTTCTTTTCAAAATTTTCCTCCTTTAGTGAAACCACGACAAACAAGTGCCATACATACAATGATTAAGCCTACTGAAACCACATCGAAAGAAGTCTCATGCAACAGCACCAGTTGTAGCTGATGACTTGGGTGCAGAAGAAGAAAACATAAACATTAACGCAAGTACAATAGAAGTCTCTTATCCACAGGACAAGAGTTCACAGTGTGAAGGTAAAGTAAAGGTTTCTGTTTTTTTTTCACCTGAAAGATAAGTCTTAGCGGCAGCGGAGAAATATTCGTGTTTGGGAAGTGATTCATTTAGTGATACCTCCTCAGTCGAATCCTCCAGTGAAACAAGCGTGTCAGTGTTAAAGAACGAAGAAAATCTCTCTTCAAATTCAGTGCCTCTCATCAAAAGTGCAAAACGAAAGAGAAGAAAAGCTTTGTTACGAAAACAAAAAAGCCTCTCCTTCGATTTCCGGAGTGGATCGGGAAAATGTGTTGCCCGGTCAGAGTCGTTGCAGGCGCTAAAAGATAGGTTACTCAAATCCCAAACACTAATTGGTGACAAAGAAAGTAATAATATTCAGGGTGTAAATTATGAGTAAATTTATAAAAAAGTAACTTAAAGAAACAAAAAGTGTCAATAAAAAATATTTTCTCCTACAATTCATTGAGTGGAACTTCGAAGGGTATCAATATGAAGATTATAGCAAACGTCATCCTTGTGGTATTAATTGCCATGATATTAAAGGTGCTAACATTTAACCTCGGTAACACGCAGCTTACGTACAAAATCCAAATACTCCAGCATTTTTTAAACTTTCATGATGTAGCCCTGTATGTTGCATGCTTTCAGGAGGTTTCAGAGCAGAGTTTAAAACTACACAATTATAATGTACACTCATCTCAAATATCTCAAATCTCCAAACAAAAGAGGTTTACTGCAATTGCTGTACGAGGTGACTTGATCTTGCGTGATGTGTATTTGCATCCTTCTGGGAACATGCTCTCGGGTAAAATAAATGGGTTGACAATACTTTGTGCTAATTTACCTTCAGGCAACTACTTCAGGCACGAGAGAGAAAGGTTTTAGGGACGATATAACCTTGGAACTCCAACGACTTAGTTCATAACAAACTATAGTATGCATGAATGTTAATGCCA
>JAGDQP010020789.1:0-32708 GCA_022664845.1 Lepisma saccharinum | reverse complement strand
GAAATGCAAGCAAGAATTTTGGGTAAGCGCAGAGTGGAAACGCTGAACCGATTTCAGACCAGCATGATACTGCCAAAAGACGGTGTTTTTTGTGCAACGAAGAAAGCACTGAAACAGAAGCAACAGTGCGACGTATGCAAGAAGAACGTGCGTAACGAACATTCAGTGGTAAAGCGTCTGTGCGTTGGTTGTAAGTAAATTATTCGCTGGTGTGATTTTCTGCGTAAATTCATAATTCGTTGCCAAAAAATCAATATCTTACAATCAATGTTTGTACTATCAAATTGTGAAACTATATTTTGAAATCCACGCACTCACGCAGAAACATTTTAGTAAAGTGAATTTGGAATAAGGACTACTGAAGTAAAAATTTCTCACGTACGATTTTCGCAATTATACTTTTCGTACCAAAATTTCCTTTGAAAAAAAAAAGATGCTTATTTTACACTTAATATATGTTTGCTTTCTATTGAATGCCCGACTAAAGAAACTTAAGGAGTGACAAGATAATAAGATTGATATCCTGCGAAGGCTGTTACATATCTTCAAATAAATAAAAGAAGGAAAAATACTAATACTCGTAGTAATATACTTTTCAGATAGTACCACCTTCATACCTTACAAAAAATAAAATAAAATTAATCTAACCTAACCTAAGCTGAAACTAAAATTGATCTAGCCTAACCTAATCTAAGCTAAAACTAAACATTGTAAAGCACTAAAATTCTATAACAAAATCCATTAAAATAAGTTAAAATCCTGTATTAATGAGTATGGGTCCAACGGACCCACCTTGGGCATTTCTGTATGTAAAATACCTTGGTGTTTCTAGGGTTAAGAAAAAAATATGATTCTATCAAAAGGGAAAAATTATACCGTAGTATCCTGACACGATTCAGAATTCCAAAAAAAAAAAAAACTTTTTCAACTAGTGAAGATGTGTCTCAGCTACCCTATAAGCAGAGTACGGATAGGTAATAATATGTCAGATAGTTTCAAGATTGGCAACGGATTGAAACAAGGCGATGTCTTTCACCTATTTATCTTTGAGTTACAATATGGGATTTTAAAAACAAAAGAGAACTGAAAGGAACTAACATTGAATGGCTTGAATCAACTGTTGGTATACGCGGATTATGTAGATTTATTAGGGGACGAAATAGGGGCACTACAAAGTAACACCGATGTCTTAGTAGAAGCGTGCGATGAGACAGATCAAAAGGTAAATGTAAAGAAAAGAAAATACAGGATAACAAGCCGAGAGAGGGTGAATGAAAAGACTGTATACACAGCCATTAACGATGAGAAAACAGAGAATGTAAACAAATTTACGTAAATACTTGCGAGCATATGTAACAAGCAAAAATGAGGTCACGAAAGCAATGCAGTTGCTTAGTATTGGGCAACACACTTTCCTACTCAGTCCAGAAACTCCGAAACTCGCGATTAATGTAAGTGAAATTGTAAATATACAGAACGGTTATTTTGCCGCTAACACTTTACGGTTGCGAAAGATAAAGCACGAACTTAGTAGATAAAGATAAATAACGTGTGTTAGGAAATAAGCTTTCGAAAATGATATACGGGTCGAAAGGATACGTGATGACTGGAGAATGGAGGGATCTGCATAATGAAAAACTCCACGGACTGTACGATTCACCAATGTTGAATAATGAAATCGCAACGACTAAGATTGGGAGACCATGTAGCTCGGATGGGGGGAAACGAAGAATATATTTTATCTTGGTTGGAACGCCGGAGGGAAAGGGACCGTTACGAAGACCGAGAAGTCGTTGGTAGAACAACATTAGAAGGTATCTTCGAGAACTAGTTGCTCGTGATGAAATCTGTCTTGATTGTGTCCAGGGTCTGAGTGACTGGTGGTTAACGTTTGTTAAAGCAACGATGGCCATGCGAGGTCCGTAAGCCATATAGTTAGTTACTATTACCACCAGTCACTCAGAACGAAGTATGGCAAGTCATTGAGCAGTTTAACAGAAGTATTAATGCGCTCTTGTATGTATGTGTGACATCCTATTTATTTTTCCTTGATTCCTGTTCATTTTCCTTTCTTTTTTTTCCAACGAACCGAGGCGAAGCATTTACAAGAAAAATGCTTTTCTAAGCACAAACATTAGAAGAAAAAAACGAAGGTAACATTTTCTAAACAAAAAGAAAAGGGATAATGTTATGACGATGTGTTCTAAATATACAAGATGCCACATTTCAATAAATAATGGTATATAAAAATGTTTGTTTATGTAAACTTTACAACGCGTTGTTTTCATTAAGTTTTCTGTACCTCAGTGTTCTTTCTATCTTTATCCTTTCTTTCTTTTTCAAGCGGATCTAAAGAACTTAGTCAGGATGTTCGGCCACTTAGCCCAATCCTAGGACCTTCAGGATGCTAAGCCAACGCTCTACCCCTGAGCCACGGCCGCTAGGTTGGAAAATTTAGAAACTGTAAAATTTAATTATACTCAGACGTATACCTTGTGCCACCGACGTAGCTGTGTTGTCTGAAGCTCTAGGCCACCGTTTGTATACTTCTTGGGTCATGGATGTTGTTGACTTTAACATTGCACTTATACAATCGTAACGAATCGAAGTCGAAAGTTACCTAAACTGCCAATGTAAAATAATGTCTAGCAAAGTTTTACATATGCTTTATGCGTGTAGTATTTCCCTACAAAGGTTCTAAAACATTTAACGTGTGTGCGTATCTGAAAGGGATATTCCAGAATTGTTATGTTCTGTGCGGGCCACTGCTTTCTCTAATGTGACAAATAATGTCTTTACACATATTTAAATTAAGATTTCTCACTTCTCTGATTATATCCTTCAAATTGAGGTGTCATCTCCGACTTCATAAAAGTTATATACTCGTAGGTGCGATGAAGAGTCTTACCTGTAATGTCGATTATTCCTCGAAGAACTCTCATTCGTCTGCGGGTCCATGATAATTGAGTGGTATACTCTTGATGTGCGTATTCTCCCTCCTTTACAATGGCGCCGTCCCTGAAATTAATATTCAATTACATTAAACATTTTCTTCATTTTACCTTCTGGAACATAACGCTAACATTATTTCTTGTTTTCCCATATTCAGGTATATGTTATTAGTTTATTGTCTACATGAACTGTCTCAACTAGTGGTGAACTAGTTACTTATTTGGATTAGCACTGGAAAATGGCTCCGGATTGCATCCAGCACAATGTTACCATCCTGACTGAAGTTCTCTGAGGTTTCTTCAGTTTCAACATGGGAATGCCATTTGGCCACTCAAAGATTTTAACATGTAAATACAATTTTATTATGAAGAAGACTTGTGTAAAATATTTGCATGTAGACAACATTAATTTTTCTACTATCGTTTTAATAAAGAAATTAAACAGTAAAGGCGCAATCGTCATGTTTCTAGAAGCCTCCCACATGCAAAGAGAAATGTAACAAAAGAAAAGAATTGTGAAATATATTTTATCTAATTTGTACTTGAAAACTTTACCTTGGTTTCAGACATAAAATTTCTCATTGAAAGTGAAAAGATTCACATCGAACAAATTCCCATTATAGTCATAGTTTTGGAATTACACTACTGTAGGCATCTTTCCCTGATGGGCATCTTCTCTCAATAACACACTATGTAATGGTTGGCATTTGTGATATTTAGTAGTAAGAATTGTTGTAATATAAGAACTAGTGTTCATTGTTGAGTTTTACCTTGGAGGTGTAAGCTGCTGCTTTCACATCTATCCCATGCGTTCTTTTCTTTTCCATGTAATGCTTAAAATAAACATCACTTTATTTAGACATTTCTTTGTAAACACGGAACGTTTCTTGTTTTGTACTGTATACAATCATCCAGTATTTCTCGAAGGACGTGACCTACAACTACAAACACAAGGGATACAAGTCTTGCAAATGTCGATACTGAATGCTGGGTTCTATGCTGTTGTTTTTTAATGATGAAATTGTAGCCGAATTTAGATCTATGTAGACAGTGTAGAGTTCGAAGTAAAGAGTGAGGAATAATATGATATGAATAACACAGCGTTATATTCCACGCTGCAAGCAAGAATCTCACAGGACATGCAACCCAGCCTTCAAACTTTCTTATCGTATGTGATGGAAATTAATGACGTATATCATCACCGGGTTGTGGAAGCAGTTCCACTTAAAAAGTAAAAATATCCCGGTTCTGTTTGACTTATAAATGCATGTATCCCAAACAACGCATGTAATTGTTTCATTAGAAGGAATATTGTAGATCGTCTGCTAATCCCTAGTTCCAGATAAGTTTAAGAATTGTGTGGGAAAGAGAAAATTCGGAAAGGAAATCAGCCTCTTTACTTCTTCATGTTCCAGTTTTACTTAGAATGTCTGAATTTTCTATTGGTACTTGGTGTGCATCTAATTACGACCAATTCTTGGGTATATAACCATGTATGTTGGCGGATATACAACAGGAAATCAAAGAAACGTGCATCAAATATGCTTGATTAACTCATATCATTGATGGAGTAGTGGTGAAAGAGATTCCATAAATAGCTTTTTGCATTGAGAATAATCCATTCTATTTTGAGGAAGGGTCTAATGTATAACATCTGTTGTGTGATGATAACATCTTCTGTTAGACTAGAAACAAGAGATCTTATTATGTGGGATCTTACAGTCAAAACGTGAACATTTCACTTCTCGCTCAGAAACAGAGATTAAAATGTGGTGATGAATATCTAGAGTAAGAACTCAAGGACGGATCCTTTGAAAGGAGGCTGAGAGAACACCCGAAATACGTAACGCAGGAGACGGTCTTCAAATTTCAAGTGACCAACATCAAAGTGGACAGCAGAATATTACATTATATTGAAATGAAAGATGTCCTCAAGGGAAAAATTAGTCTAATTAAATCTTATCTTGGATTGCTAATAGTATTAACGATTTTATTTTGGACATCCTAAACAATTCCCATAAAATACCTCCAGCTAATGTGGTTCAAAACGAAATGGAGCTTGGATTGAAGTGTTCTAGGGTGTTACTGAGATGAAGTTAAATTTATTTCTATAATTTAGATAAGGAGAAATCGTAATAATTAAGAACAAGTAGTTTAAACAGCAACGCATTTATATGTTACATCAAAACTTAAGTCAGAGTCATCATTTTGCAGCTTTGTTTAAAATTGAATTTAATTCTACGATTGTTCATTTTTCTTGTGCGCTTCCTTTAAATCTTGGAATGCATCTCCAAAATACCGTAATGTAGATTATCGTTTCGTGATATTCAATTCATATTCTATCCCGAGCTAATCAGAAAAAAAAATACTGGTCGACTGTGGTTTTATTTTGCATGAAACAAGCTGAAATCTTATCTGATCTTCGTTTCAGTCCTGCCCTCTTCTGATTATGAAATAACGGACGTCACGTTGGGGACCCTAGTGGCTCCTTCTAATTATTAAAGGATAACTGATACCTCGTTGGAAAGCTTATTCAACACGGAGTCCAACCGAGGTACTGATAATACCCATGGCGCAAAATTGTAGAAGAAAGGCAAGAAAACAAAATGCGAAAAATTCATTTTATTTAGTAATTGTAGAAAGTTTGCAACACTTACACTTAAGCTGTACAGACATAGACTCGCCAACACGTAGCCTAGACATGCGTGTATAATGTAAAGAAAATCCAAAAAGATTGTTAAGGGAAAAGGTAAAAAAATTGAAATAATCAAAGTTGCAGTACGAACACTGTAGGACAAGTTTGAAAGGAGAAACAAGTGCACATATTGTAATATAGAACTATACATATATAGAACAAAACAGCATATGAACTGACATACATATATTTTTCGTTGTTTTACGGGTGACCGTTCCCTTGTGGATGTATGCGGAAAGCATATTAGGTTTCCATTCACTTTAGTAACGTTTCTACCTTGCTGCTATTGTTTGATGATACGGTTTATCATATTTATCACTTACGTGAAGGCTGGTGTGTTCATGGTTCCCCACAAAAGATATCTCATGCTGGACCAGTACTTCCATACATCGCTTGGTCCTATTAAACCCCAATGTTGGATGTCATCGAAGAACTTGTACTCCAGTTTTAGGCAACACAAAGGTTGAAAAGTACGAAACTGGTGTACAATGTACTAAATACTTATTACAAGCGTGGATGCAACATTTCTCTAAAACCGCAAGTCCTGTACAGTCACCTGTTTTCAGCAAATTTTGGAAACGTAAGTGCTGAACAAGGTGATCAAACAATATCAGCGATGGAATGTTAACTAGGTGAATGGAAGCTAACTATGCTTGCACCATACAACAACCAGAAAAAGGTCAAACGTAAAGTAATGAAAGAAGTATGTATGTTGGTTCATATGTTGCTTTCTTTTATATTTGTGTAGTTCCATACTGCCATATGTACACTTGATTCTTCTCTGAAACTCGTCCTACAGACTGTTCATAGACCAACTTTGTTTTTTCCATTTTTCCTCACCTTGTGTTCGAGGAATCTCTCTGACTTTCTATATATTATACACGCATACATGGACTATGTGTTATTGAGCTTATGTCTGTGTAGCCTAAGTGTTGGGAACATTGTACAACCTGCAAACAAGAATTGAGTTTCCGCTTATTTTGTTTCCTTCTGTTTCTTCTATAAGATTTTCGCCATTGTTATAAAATGTACATCGGTTGGACTCCGCGGTGAATAGGCTTTCTTATGAGGCATCATTTGTGATTCTAGAATAATTAGGAGGCCTCACTAGGGTCCGAAAGTTAATACTATGACTGGCATTATTTCTAAATGAGGGGGCACAGAACCACAACTAGGCTCACATTCGTTTTCAGCAGTTCGAAAACTACAAAATGGTTGTTTATACAAGTTGAATTTTCTCAACCAATGAGATCAGTGATCTATAAAAATCGTCTAATCATTAATGAAGAGTATATCAACCGTAGCTTAAAGTGATTGAAATAATAAAATGCTTTTACAAATTCGCCTCAAAAGATCATAAATAAGAACGTATTCGCCCTGCCTTAACCAATAAAATATTAAAATTCTAAACGATTTGAATATTTTATTTACCTTCACTTAATATGTTACAGAAGGTAAGCAAACGGATTTATTGATGTGAGTTGTGAGAAGATTAACTGAAGAACGTTTTGGAACTTGAGGAAGATGGTTCCTAAGTTGTTAGTGTAGGCAAGGAAACGGTTGTCATATAATTTCCATGACCGAGGCCTTCTATCAAGAACAGAAGAGTGTGAATCGCATTCTTCTCCTAAGACAATATTGGGCGACAGGGTTTTAAAGTAGGAATCATGCTTCTTGCGAACATTCATCTAATGAGCTTTTTAGTTTTGTCAATTGCAGGAAGGGAACGTTTTCTAATTTTCAGTCACGTGCGGAGGAAATCAACCCATTTTCGACAGATATTTTTCCCTCAGTTCTTTGGTATGCACGAGCGTAGTCTTATGTGCTTTTCACGAAATGGTGTGGGCCTTTAAGGCAGACATGTTAATGTGTAGCAAGATCAACAGACAAAGAACAGCTATTACTTTTAATGAACACAGGAGAAGCAACCTGTGAAGTCCATATTGTCTATTCTTTCCAAAAGAATAAATTGAATGTGTTATTACTTCCAATATGTTATTTTCTTAAGTTATTTCCATTATCATTTAAAATCGTATAGTATCAGGAAAACATTACTATTTCACTTGTATGAATTTGCTTATGGGATATAACTTTATACTCATTGTTTTTTTCATCAATACAAATTTTGTAGATGAGGAATCTGACAAATGCATTATATATTGCTTGATTTAAAGCCTTGTGCTATGTATTGATTGACAGTACTGTAACATTCTTTACAATTATTTTAATTTTCACTTGAGAAAACTTAGAAAGCATGCAATCAATTAACTTCCCGTGTTGTAGCTTGTTTTAGTTTTTAAAAACTCCGCAACTGCACTGTGGCGCTTCGTAGCTTTCTTGTGTGGTTGGATCGGAGCTGACATGATTCTGATGCGAAAACTCCCATGGGTTTCATCGTCTTGGTTTTTCCTGTCACGGTGGAATTGATTGGCGAGAATGAAGGAAGGAAACATCGACATGTGCGACGTCGTTTGTTCACACGTTAAACCATGAGCTGTGTGCGCCACGCATTAATTCTTAAATAACGTGTTTTCCTGTTGAGGGTTAGGATCTGTTCGTGCATTAATTATGATAGAAACGCGAAATAAGTCAGGGGAACATAAAATCGTAGAAACTAAAAATGGTGCATTTCTTGTCATCGAGTGCTAGAATGGCGACTGGAATGAGTGTGGTGTTCGGGTGAGAAATAATTCAGAACTTTAATCAGGTAAGAAGTGAAATGTAAATAGAAATAGTACTGCTATTTAAAATCGAAGAGGTGTGTGAGTGGAAGTTAAATTTGCATTACGAAATTCATTTCCATACCCAATTAGAAGAGGTTTTCGACATGTTCCATCTGGGTACTTTACGAACGTGTTTCGTTGGGCTATATTTCAAGTGTAATGTTAAAATAGTATCGGAGATTTGAAGCTGCTCGGTTAAAGTTGTGTTTCTGCTTCTGATCTAAACAACGGAGAATTGTTTCGCAGTTAAACTAGTTTAATTAAATTTGTTTGGGTTATATTTTAGAGATCTAACTTCGGTAAAATTGATGTTGTGTAGTACTCGACCCGTTTGCCTTAATTTGAGTACATTTATTTGAGATTAATTTTGTGATAATACAGAATAGTAGATTCAGCTATGATTTATGTAAAAATTGTAAATCGGTTCGGAGGAATCTGTTTCGATACTTGAACTATTTGAATCGGTCTCTGACGATAATTACTTCGATGATAAATGTTGCTGTTAAATCAAGGTGAGTTAAATTGGCTGTGAGTGTGAAGGAACGTGTAGAACGATTTTGAAACAGATAATGAAATTCGTGAATATCGGTTTTATTTCTCATCTAGTTTCTACGTAATTGATTTTATTATTGCTTGTTCGTTTGTCTCTGTTTCTATTAAATTCGGGTAGCTTGAATTCACTTTTCTTGGTTAGAAAGATCCTCTTTAAATTCAATTCAGAGCTTAAAATCAGTTTGTGAAGTAAAATGGTACTGAATCTTGTGATATTCTTCGCTGTGAACATTCCCTGGTTTTTCGCTAGTAGAATGATTTTGAATAAATTTCAGTCCAGGAATTTCCATTCAAAACATTCAGAAAACGCCCTGGTGGGGTAGAAGAGTGAATTTCTCTGGATTGTGCTTGTCTGTGGATCAATTGTGTGGGCCGAACGTTCACAGGGCTCTTCGCTCTTTGTAACATGCTAGATTTGGAAGTGAATCAAACTTGGCATTACAAGCGACGGATTTTGTGTTCGTTTCAGCTATTAGATATAGTTCAGTGAATCATGTTAAACTACACTACGTAAACTATTAAATAACCAAAAATGGTAGTTTTGGAATTTTCACATTTTCCGGATTTCTTTTAGTTATTAAATTTACATCATTCTCGTGAACAATAATGCTAGGTTTCAAAACTGTAAACGCACAAAGGTTCATGTGTTCCATTACTTGCTGGAGATCTGAAAACATCCAGTAAGTATTCTACATATTTACCCACGGGTTCATGTAGCATAGCAAAATTATGAGAATAATATTAAAGCGGAAGAAATACAATAAAGGTTACTGCGTTGACATATATTAGACACAAAATATTTTTTGAACAAAGATGTCGGCTGACTAATGTTAATGTGGGATATATGTTGAACCATTGGGGAGAAGCCTGAGCTCGTAAGTTGGAACGTTCCTTTCACCATAAGATTGCGATTAGTTTCATTTCATCATTGCAATTCTTAATGTAGCTTAA
This sequence comes from Lepisma saccharinum, assembly GCA_022664845.1. Lineage (NCBI taxonomy): Eukaryota > Metazoa > Arthropoda > Insecta > Zygentoma > Lepismatidae > Lepisma > Lepisma saccharinum. Next base: position 22,836 of record JAGDQP010020789.1, on the reverse strand, counting down.
TTCACATCTACTCATAATGATTGCAATAACTGATTATCCTTTAAACGAATATTGTGAATGAATTAATATTTTATGGATATCTAAAATATAATCTCAGTGTTCATTTCAGTACTGAAATTACATACTAATTTCATATTATTCACAACATTTCAATGCCTGATATTTTTTTTATTAGAAATTGGCTACAACTTACGTATGACCAGATACAAAAATGAAGTCACTTCGAAGACATGATAGCTCACAGTTGCAATTCAATCCAAGTTCCTTCCACTGAAATGTATTCACTGGTTCCAGTCGATCTGAAAATAAAATCACAATTCTTGATGTAAAACCACTTAATACTTTATCAATGGACACTTGCTGAGGTTATTGTACAAACGTCAGAACAAAACTAAAAATGTTTGTATACTTAAGGCGAATATTTGAATGAGAAAATTTCAAAGTTGTATAAGCTCTTATGGAAAACTATGTTATTTTAACATATTTACAGATACCAGACACGAATTAGTCTCGCTAGACTAAGACTCGTTTCATGAGAGGTAAACACCTTTCAACATATCATTATTACTTGCTGTAAGTATTTATTATAGTAAAATTAAATTCGATAGTTGCTCAGTAGGATTGGAGGATGTTCGTTGTGGAATCTCGATATCGCCTGTAAGTCGAATATCTATCCATATAACTAATATTAATATATCAAACTGTTGTGTCACACGTCACAACATTGAACAGTTATTACTAAAAATACTGCTTATTATTCACATAATTCTAATCGTTCATTTTGATAGAAAAACAAATCAAGTAGTCACTTAACCTTGCGGTAGTAAACGTACGCGTACATACTTTCAATCGACCAAATCAAAACATAGAATTTTCTGTCTAGTGCGCATCTGTTTTATTTGTTCTAAATCCCTGTGATAATTTAACGAACAAAATATGAACATGTATTATAACTTTGAGTAGCTTTGATAATGTCACTATTAGTGAATTCTAATTTTGAGACCACAAGAACATTTCAACCGCTATAAACTGGAAACATAATCAACTATAAAACCAAAATGAGAAATATTCATGGTCTATATGAGAGATATAGTTCACATTAGAAGTCGGCATTATCTTCCATAAATGCTTTCTTAATCTAAGCGAAAACAACATTTAAGATTAGGTTAGATCTCCAAAACTTCATTAGTAAATAATTTCTGATAAATGGATTTCTGACATCTGGTTCGCTGACCCAACATAAAAATATCTGCTAAACATAGGTTGTATTCCATAACCATACATTGATTCAAACTAATGACCCAGTCACTTTCTACAACCTCCAATTAATCTTCAAGAGGTACCATTTTCGTTGAATATCAGATTGTACTTAAATGGACATAAATCTTTCTGAATCCTTGAGTATTTACCCGCACGAACACAATAGGTTGCTTATCTTGCAAGAGAAATCTCTTCCTCTAAAGCACCCTTATTTACCTTCTACTTTGGCAACTTCATACAACATGACATCAATAATCTCTTAAACAAAACAATCAAAGAATCTACTTTCTTTCCAAAAGAACTGACAAGGACTCATTCCTCCAATCTTAAAATCTTCCGTCCATTATAGTTTCAGTGGCACACAGCAGTTTTCAAAGATACTATAGATTCATTTATAGATATCAATCTGGTAATTTGTCATCCTCTTAACACCTTGCCTGGATAAGAAATAACATGACAGTATTGACCCCGTGAGGACTTTCATGTGATAGGATGTATTGGAATTAGTTAATGAGAGTGAGTTGAGTGAGTGTTGTCTCTTTATTCAATGTGCTGATACAATTACTCCAAAGATATACTGCAGACAAATTCACTACAAAAGAATGTCTTCTGGATAATTACTTCCTCGAGGACCATGTTATTAGTTGTTGAAAATCATACACCAAGTTGCCAAGATGCAACCAAAGGGTTCATGAGCTGCGCTTTGACAGCGCGAATCTTGACTAAAGGAATAACCCTATCCGATCGAGAACTCAAGAGAGACTCCAAAAGTCGACTGTAAGAAAATTTTGTAATAGATTTTAATGTATCATTGATTTTAAAACTCACATTACTGTGAGTTAAGACTGAATCTCTCTGTTGACTTTTAATGCTAGCCCCTGAAGGGGACTAACATCCAGTAACAGAGTTACAATAGTGTTTTATTACGGATGCACTTGGAAACGGTAAGTCCCTCCATTCTGAGGTCATGTTTTGTTTCTGTATCTGTAATTTCTGGACTGACGTTTCTGATAACGACTGACAACATAGGTGGTCTGCGTGGAGGTGGTTGCATACGAATGGTTTTTGTTGATAGTCTGTGTTGATTCTTTTATTTCTAGTCATGATGTGACTTGCGCCCTTCAGAGGGTTATGTCCTTTATTGCAGGGAAGAGGGTAAAATGATTTCTAGAAAGGGGATTAAAATAGTTGAGCTATGGATTGTAATAGGGTTATTTATCGTTTATTTATTTCATCTATATACCTCAAATATTATAACGATTTTAGTTTCAATTATTATTAGCGGTTGAGGACTTGAGATGATAGTGAAAAATAATTATGTCGATGAAGTGCACTTGATGTCACATAACATTACATAATTATAAGACAGGTGTTGATTGAATCTTCTTGTCTAGGCATAATGTAAGACAGGCGTTCAAATGAATAAGGTGTTCAAATGAATTCAGGACAGTCCCTGAATAAGGTGTTCAAATGCTGGTGATAAGTGAAGTTAATCATGATAAAAATGGTGAGTTTGTTGTCACATTCTAAGTTGCAGAAGAAGATGATGATTCAGTAGATAAATGGACGTATGGACGCAAGGCTAGTTTAAAGGTAGCTAACCTATGAACACCAAGTAGGTTGCTTGGAAGGTTAGTTGAAATATTTTCTTGGCAGTATAAGTGATTTCTCTTATTACATTGGTCCTGTTAGGAAGTGTCAGATTTTCTGGGTAAGAGTGATGACAGAAAGAGCTTGTTCTATTGTAATGGGCTGTTTGACAGAGATGATAGGTTGTTTCATAGGTTGGTCTGGGATACGAAGAGGTATGATTAATGTTGGGGATTTAGATTCTGGTGTTGGTCAGTCTTGACATTTTTAAATAAAATAAGGATGGCGTTCTCCACAAGTGGTAATTTCGGTGGTTATAAGTTACTACATTCTCTGGTGTTATGATGTCCTGAACAATCGCCACAGTTCTTACAGTGTAGTGGTGATTGTATACTTGGCATTTGTCGCAATGCACAAGGGCCGGTGGTGATGTCTGCGATGGCTCGACACTGTAGCGTCTCTTGTAAAGATATGCACCTGGTGCTAGAATATAATATATAGAGTATCATGCTAGTGATTTGTTAGAAGGCATACAACTTGCTTGGTTTTGATAGTAATGCATATGGTTATGATATGGTGCTAGAGGTTTAGTTTTTGTTTCGCATCAGTACCTTACATCTCAGGATCGGCGTCTCTGTTAACAAACAGCTACCATAGGTGCTGTACGTGGTGGCGGTGGTTATTGGATTCTTTTGGTGCCTAGTCTATTAAGAGTGGCTTTGGGGCCGTTGATTTCATAACTGAAATGGTTACTGATGGTAGAAGTAAAGTTGTCTTGTGTTGACTTAATTATGATTCCATTCTTAGTAGGAATTAATCTACATATGGTATCTCGAGGTTCATACTTCAGAAGATGTTGTAACAGTAGTTTCGGAGTTTAAAATTTCGTGTCGAAGTTTGTGAGTGAAAAGGAATAAGTTGGATTGGAAAAGCAAGATGTGGCCTGCGCTGGAGGTGAATCATTGTCCTGCATGTGGTGATCAGAATCTGAATAAGAATTCGAACATAAGTTCAACTTCTAATGGAACTGGAAATATGAAGCTCCGAATTTTATTTTCCAGGGCTTTCGGGGTGAAACGAAGCCTGACTTCAATTGAAATATTTGGGCTCAATAATGAATTCAAAACTTAAAAAAAATCAACCGGAAGTCTCGGCTACGCAGAACTCAAAACTAATTGTCCTTAAAAAGTAACGCCTCGCCGTCAAGATCTGAATCTCCTCAAGAGATCCTAGGGGAAACATTTTATCCTTCTGGAATTTCAGTAGATTTAAGAGCAATATGCGATAAAGGGTTTGAAGATTCTGTAGTAAAAACAAAACGAGATATTTGAACTGATAACAATAATTTATTAGAATTCTGATGTTGACGCTTCCGTAGGGGACTGTCGTGATCATTTTAGAATAATCCAACTAAGTTTAATCAAATCAATGTAATAGCGCTCCAATTGTTATGCCATCGTTACCGAAAATAAGCAGAATAAACGCAGATTTGAAATTAATACAACAACCTTCATTTACTTTAAACATTGATTTACCAAGTTGGAAACTTTGCCCAAATTAACTTCTAATCAGTCTGACGACAACGAGTTTAACTTATTTTAAAATTCCAGTACGTCAAGCTATTTAACTGCTCTTTGTACCCGATTTTGGCTTAAAACATAAGTCCCCTGAAGACCACAACAATTCTTTGATTTAATGAAGCAACTAGGTAATTATTTAATTTGGTTCTAATTAAATAGAATCTATTCGAATGCTCAAAAGAACCTGCACACGTTAAGTGAAAACTATTCAAAAGCACATCACTTCACACTCAACCATTCAGTTTCTCGAAAAATAAAAATATAAGAGAATTACCTTCTCACACAAACTTTCGCTTAATCTCGATTAGATTAAACAACACGATAACTGATGCAATCTCACGTGTTTATTTACAATGTTTAACTTCTTATACTGTAGTCGATAACCGGCCCCATTAACAGTACTGTTGAAGTTCTTTTAAAGGACCAAATGAAGATTCACTTATGTAAGTCACGATTTTCAATGCTTGAATTGTTTTACTAGAGAACAATTACACAGTTGATAGCTTAAATTAATCATTAGCTTAAAACTCAGCTGATAATTATTGAAGTTTTACAGAATTATTAGGGAAAATGAACTTTCCCCAGTTTACCTGCAGTCAGACCACTAAGCAATGATGTTAGTCTTCCACGATGTTTAACTTACTGATCTTAGATCTGCCTTTACTATTAAACCTGCGGATACGACGATTAATCAATATTAACATAACTTAATTCTGATTATTATTTTTAAACCAAATTACACAGATATTCGCCGCACTTGATGTTTGTGTCTTGAAATCCAAACGGATTTACGTAGGTTAGTTAGAACAAATTTAACTAGACGCACACTTGCTAGAAACAAACATCTAAGTGCCCGCTACTGCTGAGCGACTAACTCGCCAAAATTAACAGGAACAAGTGGCTCCTCCTCGAGAGTTTTCAAGGAACTCAAAGAACAGACGTCCAGAGCAAAACTAAATTTACCAGCCATCTATTGTCAAAAGTAGTTACTACAAACGTAATTGTCCGAGCAATATTTTTAAGCAAAAAACTTTATTTTTCATCCTGAATTTAACTGATTATACAAACAGAAATAGAAAATAAATGTGGCGCTAAGCTAGCCTTTGCTACAGGGGCCATATAGCTTCGAAACGCGGCGATTAAAACTATTTCTTGTTTTGATCTGCTATCATTTATTAAAATTTGTCGTTGCATTACATCATCACCGCTCCAACAATATTGATCAAGATTAGAATATAATGTTACTGAATTGTTGAAAATAATAATTACTGATAATATGCAGCTCAACAACTTCTTGATGGAAAAAAGTTATCGAATTAAATTGTCTTTCTTATCATTTTATCGTCATTATATATTATCCAAAGAGTATAAAAGGAACGGTACAATGTCTACGTGATAATTATTAACGATCCGAATAATCTAGTGTAATAACTCTTACCTTGAATTTTCTCTATGCATTCCAATCCTTTCTTGTCACACAGCACTTGCGGCCCTGAAATTAATGGATCATGCTTCTATATTAATTTTAAGTTCCTAAATTTAAAATATAACAACTAAATAATAGACTCGGTGTGTGAAAGAACAACGTAAGTTAAAAATCCATGTCAACTGCGAACATAATTTGCATGATTCATCGATGCAACTCTAAACATTTAAAAATGTTCGGACATCCTATATGATATTTAATTTTGTAATATGTGAAAAAATTCAAGACCTTTCAAAAATCGTTACAAAGGCAATAACAGGTTAAAATATCCATCAGTGACATTGAGTAGTGCATTACATCATCAAACTTGATTCACATCGAACATTCTTCAACCTTTCGGCGTGTGCGTTGGCACAGTGTGTACACGTTTGCGTAATATATTCAAGCCAAACAAGCTACGTTCTTGCAGCACTGATCTATTATTACAATGGAATATCTATTGTCCAGCTGTGAGATTTTGCTCTTGTAGCTCATATTTTCCGCTTATTTTGCTATTCGATTGTCCACATGCACGTCCTGGCGAGTCGAAAACTCTTTGGGTAGACACAGGGATAGTGACAACGACCTTTCTCATAACGTGGACGTAGTAACTTGACCTATTTTCATAACATTTCGACATATATATACTGTATATATACGTATATCTTAAATCCAAAACTAACTACGAACTTCCAGAGGCGCCGTGAAATATTGTGTTCCTGTAGCTTTTCTTTTCTTGCATGTCTCTCCAAGTCATATGTTAAAGCTAGCATATCGACTAATTCTTATGTTGCTTCAGGAAAAGCGAACTGGGTTTAGGTTAAGTTTGCTTAATAAAGCCGCTGCTAAATATTTCAGTACACTTGCCACTTCTTTGCCAGTCGGTTGTTCTTGTTGAGCACCAGAGACTCCACCATGGAAACCACGTCTGGGCAACAGTACATCCTCCGATGCTTGCGATGGTCAACACTAACAATACAAGTAACGACATGGTATAAACACGTCGTTTCTAATCAACAAAGCAATGATCCTTCATACAATTCTCTGCAACTTCTAGTACGTACACTACTTCATTGACCTGTTATAACCGTAACCAAAATCGGACAGATCGTAAAGCTCGCTAGAATGAAATCGGTCAAAACATAGCTGGACATAGACATCCGTGTGTCAAGTAAAATATGTCTATAATCAGTCACACACATTCCAAAATTCTTTTCATTATCTAGAATTTGTATTTGGCGGTTCTATCATCAAAATTTCCTGCGTAATCATAAAATTATTTTAGTCAAGGGTAAAAAAAATATTGTACCATCTTGTCAAAAACTACCGTGATAGCAAGTAAACTTAGGCAACAATCCGAATGCTTAGTTTTGTTGTGAAAAGTATTGTTGGGTATGTAAAAATGTGATACCATTGAACCGTCTCGATTATATTATGCTGAAACATTTGAACCATCACAGGATAAGCTGCGTAAGGGAACAACACATACGTATTAATATGTGCCTCATTTTATTTAGCAAGTCAGCCTGTATGTTATAATTGTGTAAATTAGTAAAATATTGAGCTAAGCTGTGCAAACCGTGGCCCACTACAGCACGCGTTTAACGGAGAAAGTCCAATGGGAAAGTTTAAGACATTGAAAGAGGCGACAAAACATTATTAAAATAGGTTTATATGAATGAATAGCATGCGAATTACAAATGACGCAAAACTATATAATCCGCAATTTCTTCTGCGCACAATGATTGGAGAGGTGGAGTTCTACCCCAATTAGTTATGTCATGTTTCCTCAACACTCTCAATGAAAGACCAGTATATTCAGTTTATAGATTGTATCACCTCCTTACCGATAACTGTACAAGTTGAACATGGTACCTCCCAGAGTCTAAAGGGTACTAAACCACTTCTTCAATCCAAAGAGGAACCAGCAATGCTGAGGCACCATTCCGGATGTTGATTTCTAGCGAGTCGAAAACATGCTGCCAGATCAAAGAAAATTATTTTTCGATATAATGATCACATTTGCGCAACATCGTGTTTGGTCTCAAGAAGGAAATCTGCCAGTATTCTATTTATGACATGGAAGGTTTAAGACGTGCATGTCCTTCATCCGTGGTTTTAAACAAGAGGTACAACTTAACATTCTTGGAATCGAATGCTGTTACATGTAACCTGCTATACCGTCCATAAGGTAGATGGATATTCAAAAAATGATGGCGTAGAACATGTGTTGAAGTACAAAAGCATTGGATTAGTTGAAAATTCGTTAGCATTACTGATCGTCCTCTGTATCCCTATGATAGAATAAAATTTCGATATGTAATGGCTAAAAGCAAAAAAGTAAAATTAAAGACCTTAGGGACGACGAAAACGAAAAGCGGGAATGTTACTGCATGAATCTTATTTACTTCTGTAAAAATAAAAAAAATATCCGGCTGTTGACCTCCTATACAAATTTAATTGAGCATTACTGTCTTAGAAATAGATAAGTAATATATGTTGGAATTGAATATTGATTGATAAATGATTTTTAGTAATTATAAAATTTCGTAATCTAGATGGCGAAGTATTGGTTTATATGTTCGTGCGTGCTATAATTCCTTCTCATATTTTCTTTTTGTTGATCGGTACTTTTCTGTAAATCTGAAATTAGAAAAATAATTGTATTCTTATAAAGAAGATTATAAATTAAAATTAGCAAGTCAATATAATATTCGTTGAAAATAATGAACAGGGAAATTACGTTTATTCAACATGGCATATATTGCTATATTGTATGTATTCATCCGCCAATATATTTATGTTCTTTAATATATGAAGTATAACAGAGTTTTTGAATAATGTGTTAGAAGTGCTAAAGATATTTAGATTCTTCAAATATAGAATATATTTCTTATTACCGTGTGATTTCCCTCAATTTAAATGCATCAGGAACAATACTATAAACGCCATCGAAACAGAAAAGTTTATAATACTGCACGAGGAAATGATTAATGAAATAAAAGTATAATTAGAAGTACAACTTGTGGTCACTGGCGAGATTAAAATCTCTTTAAATCAACGTGAGTGTAGAAGATGACTGGCGAGCTCCGTAAATTTCTATGACTGAGTTATTAATTGTTCAATAAATACTCCAATTGTGCAACACCGAATGTCCATTTACGTCATGGAAATTTCGCGATTGCACAACACTAAGGCCATGCTGTATGTCCGTTGATGTAATGCTGAAGTTGATTGCTTAAATCTTGATGTGGAAATTATCCCATCTTGATGTGGAAATGTAATTACGCAACACAGGTTGGTAATGATGTCGTGTCGAAAAGTTGATTGCGCAACACCTGAAAGTGATTGCGAATAGCGAATGTGAGAGTTCCTCGGATGGACGTTGACACCCTAACACCTGAAGCCGGTTACCAAACATACTATGTTCATTGACGTCATCAGTTTGCCTCACATATTATATTCGTGTTTCATCCGTGTATTGAGATTCTGAAACTAGAAATTCGTGACGTCATTTCCTGATCCTAGAATTCGTATTACCAGGAAGTTCATCCGAGTGACAAGAATGTACTACAGTTTACCTCCTTTAAAGAAACGATGTATCATGTAACGACAATATTAAATGGTACTATGCAAATATCCATCATAACTTAAACTGTTAGCTACTTAAATTCTGAAATAGATCATAAGCTAAGAAATACCTTGACTTTTTCCAATGAATCGATCCGTGCAGTTGCATAATTTCATCTTCTGATCTGCTTTGCATTGGGTAATACAAGCGGAGTAACTGTAATATGGGAAAGCCCATATCCCGTCGTTTTCATCGGGGAACCTGCATTTCCTCAATCCAATTGAAAGAGATCTCACATCATCGTCCACTACTTCCACCCTTGCCATAATTTGTGCGTCGTAGTGTTTGTTTAGTGCAGGGAGTTCTGTGGTATATGCAGATCCAAAACTTCGTTGTAGAGGTACTTCGAAGGAAGTCAAAACTATAAACTGTAAAAAAAAATCAAGTTTTGGACAACTTGTGGTAATTAAATTTGTATTTTATTGATATGTATATAAAGAGAGAGAGATTTACGTACTTACTTACTTACAGACCTCGACCTGTCTACGGCTTACAGACCTAGCAAGTTCATCATATTGGATTATTGGTGCATTGGATTTAATTTGAAATATACTTCTCTAAAAGCCATGGAACGGTTACAAAACCGAAAATAAATTACATTGCTCATCTCTGGTGCTTGGGGTAGTCAGTTCGATCCATGCTCATGCGATGTGGGCTTTGTGATAGGTAAACACAGTTAGAGTGGGTTTTCTCGTAGTTCCCCGTTTCCTCCCAGTTTCTTGATTCCCGATTTGTCCATCATCATCTATTCGGTGTGAGACAAAAGCTGCCTAAAGGACTTAAAATCAAATTCAATTACATACAATGGAGAATCAAATTCATATACATTTATCTCTCGTGGCTACCTGTTAATGTTTTGAAAATGGACGGCAAGTCCCATGAATAAGAAGGAAAAATATCACCCTTTTACATGAAGAGTTAAGATATAACGAAATTTTTGCTTTCTTAAAATGTTTTTGGACTTAAACAGTTTTTGTAATAAAGTCTCCAATTCAGACGCAACAAGTTAATGCATATAAACATCACACCTAAAATATTTTATAAGTTAATAGCATTTCACTTAGATTGTGAAGAAACTGCCGCCACGGGAAGACTGGTTTACCATCATTTCGAGGTTGTGCCATGAGACTGTATATGATGTCATCTCAAGTGAAACTTATGTCAAAAAGGTGCATAATTCTGCTGAACTTTTAAAGTTTCAACTGCTGTGAAAACAACTTAGTGCTTATTTTGAAGACACAGGCATTGGACGCCGGTTCGCTTCTGATGGTTCGATAATCCAAGCTGGTGGCAACAGATTGTAAACATTACAGAACATTTCGTGTCATGCATGAATCCGATGTTCGCTCCTATGAACTAGGGATGTCAACGATTTGCTCGACTCAAGTCACGACTCGGTCAGACTCGAGTCGAGTCAAGACGGTGCTCAGTACCTACTCGAGCCGAGTCGGCACTCACTATGAGCTCGAGTCGAGTCGAGTCGGCTCTCACTATGTGCTCGAGTCGAGTCGAGTCGGCACTCAGTAGGTGCTCCAGTCGAGTGGAGTCGGTACTCAGAACTGCTGAAGTCGAGTAGAGTCTGAACTCACTATGTGCTGAAGTCGAGCCGAGTCGGCGCTTACTACGTGCTCGAGTCGAACCGAGTCGGCGCTCACTATGTGCTCGAGTCGAGCCGAGTCACTGCTCAGAGAGACTCACCTTGCAACTCGGTTACAGTGAGTCGAGCTCGAGCAACGACTCGACTCGAGCGTTAGACTCGCAGCTCGAGCCGAGTGGATTGACATAGCCGTCAGAAAAGGAGTCAGTGGAAGATGTCATAGTAATGCAAAGTTACCTTACCTCATAATAAATACACAGCTATCTCGGTTTGCTACTTGTTCAGTTATTCGAGAAATCTTAGAACAATAAATTACGTTACCAAGGAGATCAATAAACTAACTTCTCATCGACTATCATGTTTTCTAGTACCATTGTTTCCAAAGTTAGTAGAAAAAAAGCAAATAGTTAAACTAAATTAACATAAAAAAATAATAAAAATAACTTTTTAAAAACATTATTTTCTTAATCAATTTGTACTAAAAATTAAAAAAAAAATATTTTGTTTATGCATGACTGAAAGAAAAGAATGGGACGCGCTCTCATATACAGTCGCTTCATAAATTCTTGAAATGACGCGCTGTACTCTTTTCAATTAAGTCGTGCATAAACTATTTTTTTTTACTTTTTTAGTACAAATTGATTAAGAAAATAATGTATTTAAAAAGTTTTTTCTTAGTTATCTCGATGTCAACGAATCGCTCGACTCGAGTCGGTGCTCAGTACCTATTCGAGTCGAGTCGAGTCAGTGGTCACAACTGATCGAGTCGAGTCGAGTCGGCGCTCAGTAGCTGATCGAGTTGAGTCGAGTCGGTACTCAGAACTGCTCGAGTCGAGTCGAGTCGGAGCTCACTATGTGCTCGAGTCGGAGCTCACTATGTGCTCGCGTCGAGTCGAGTCGGAGCTCACTATGTGCTCGAGTCGAGCCGAGTCGGCGATCACTATGTGCTCGAGTCGAGCCGAATCGGCGCCCACTGTGTGCTCGAGTCGAGCCGAGTCGCTGGTCAGAGAGACTCACGCTGCGACTCGGTTACAGTGAGTCGAGCTCTAGCGACGACTCGACTCGAGCGTTAGACTCGCAGCTCGAGCAGAGCGGATTGACATCCCTACTATGAACAATAAAATTTTGCTTGGTTGGCCAATATCAGTTAACCATTTTATATTATTTAAATGATCTCCGCACGTTAACATAAGTTCATGAACTAACCAGATTCAGCCAATAGTCTGTATGTTTAATACAGTTTAAATCTACATCAAAACGTCGACGAGACCTAACTATCCAGATAATAATACTATATATTATGCATTTAATTGCTCAAAACACAACAGCAACAAAATGTTAAAAAAATTGAAATAATTATCGGATGACCCCAGTATTTTATAAGTTTATAACTAAAACTTTTGTACATACGGTTATTTCTTGTCCTTCCCATTTAACGTAGAAACTAAACTTCGTTGAATTGGTGCGGGTATAAGATGGCCATTTAATATCCTTCTTATATCTGGAAAGAGAAACATTTGCATTGAAAATCAATGTATATATTTACAATATTAAATACAAGACAATAATGTAGTCTTATCATAGATTACAATTTCTCGTAAACGTTATTGTCAAGATTTTTGTCTAGTTAAAATTGATCACAATACTGACAGATAATTCATCAACTTTCCAAACAAATCGTTCTGAGATCATGCATATCCTGAGAAAGTAGAATGAACATTGCATTGGTCTAAGACCCGCTACAGGAGAATAGACGCGATGTTCACTAAATGTGATGTTTCATAAAACATATTTCAAAATTAAATTTTCCATTTCCCTTTATGTATTTAATATTCTTAAAAAATATTACAAATTGCGTATTATTTGTTCTTTTGCATTTAAACTATTCTTCCAGTTAGCTATTCCTGTTTAGTACAAGTATTTGTTAGGAATTCCAGGCATTTTTATTGTTTTATTGTACGTTACAGTTATTTGGTGAACTCGTAATTTGGAATCGACCCTCGCATAGTGGTCTAGTGCTAACCAACAAAGTACTACAGAAGGATCTAATCCAGAACGCCCACTGGTCAGTTCGCCCACTTCTGAAAATGGTCAGAGCTCCCACAGAAACAGTCAGATCGCCCACCAAAATGGCAAAATACGTAAACTCAGAAATGGTCAGAACGACCACCGAAATTCGAAAATAAGTCTTAAAATGAATTTAAGTAAAACAAAAGTAATGTACAATCAACATGCTGCAAAGAAGGAAATATTGATTCACGGAGAGACAATAGGTATAGTTAATAAGTATGTTTATCCAGAGCAGCTCAAACTAACATATGCTAAGTTGACGGATGAAATAAATAGAAAATTCAAAATGGCGTGGAGTTGCCTTGGAAGATCACATTTTATTTTCAAAAGCAAACTACCAATATGTCTCAAGAGTAAAGTTTATAATCAATGTCTCTTACGTGTGATGATGTACGATTGTGAAACTTGGACATCGAATGCGCAAACGACTGTAAGATAAGGACTCACACAAAGAGTTATGATGAGATGCATGATAGGGACAACTATGGACGACTAATGTATTACATTGGATTGTCAAAAGAAAAAAACGTCCAAATGCAAGATGGGTAGGTTAAATTAAACGTTTTTCAGGAGCTACATTGATGAGGATTGCAGCTGAGCGAGATATGTGGAAAGAAAAGGGGAATACCTTTATCCACCAGTGGATAGAAAACGGCTGCATATGATAATGGTTCCTTAAATTACGCTTCGTATGTGCCTTTCCAAGTTAAATAAATAAAAATTGTACTTAAAAGCTAATAGAATGAAATTAACTACATTTATCATGTTTTCATTCTCACGTTGAAAACAGCTTGAATTTAAAATTATATTTCAACGAATATTTTATTTAGTTCATATTGCTTTAATGTAACGTGTTTTCAATTTCAATTTTCTACATAATATAGATTTTGCTTCTGACGCGTTTTTCTAAGGCGATATATTACACTTATTGAGAAATACAAATTTAATAATAGGGTCTTTTTGAAACGTACAAAATCATTTTACCGTTTTTAGAATGAAATTTCATTGCTGTGTCCATGATTGTTCAGATAGCCACATTTTTAGAATCGTTTATTAGTGTTTGTTGTAATGGTATTTCCATTTATTTCGCCTTATTTACTATGGCGGGGTTAAAGTCGGTATACTTTCCTTCCACTCAAACATAAATATACATACCAAGCTATTATTATGAGTGTACATAATTGTTGTGCATTGGTTACGTGCGGCCTTAAAAGAGTTTGGACCTCGAGCTCGTAATATCAGCGGATGACGTCGCAGACAAATCACTCTTTTGGGAGCATGACTTCTTTGGATTTGGCCCAGAGAAAAAAATAAGATAACTCTTAAAATCACAGAAGACAAAAAATAAAGAATATTCATCATTAAATAACCAGCTTACAATGCCTGCCGAGCGCCAGCCAAATTTACTACAAATTTGATATTCAAATTAGCCCCCAACTCCCGGCTGATATACAACTCGCATCACACATTATAAAGAATACCTAACGGAAGCCAGATACCTGCCTCGCAGATACATACAATTACGGTCCGGCTGCGCCGAAGTAGGCTATGAACTTAACAGAGCTGTAAATAACATAAATTAAAATAATGCTGCTCAAACTAGAGTCAAATTGCTTTATAAATGTGAGGTTTTAGGATTAAGCTCTTATTGTGAATGATACTAAAGTTTTTTTTTTTTTTTTTTTTTTAGAGAAAGAGAGAGATTAAATAGTACTTTATTTTCTGGAAAAACTTCGCTCGCTCTAATCTTTTGTTGAAATTCATCTAACGAAGATTCTCGAGTGTTCCAATAAGTTTTAATTTTCAATCCACCGAAAGTTCCATACCGAATCACCCAGCCATGCGTAGAGCGGAAACTTTACGAGGATAATCGTCTATCCAAGAGTCGGTAGAAGACTCTTGACCAAATGTTGAGAACGGCAATAGTACTCAGAATTCCTCTAAAAGAGAGTCGGTAATAAACTCTCCTCGCTTACCTATGAATTTAAATATAGCGCTTTAATCAAATCTGTCTGCGAACCTCGACTCACTTCGTTGAACGCACAGGCGCCGAGCACTCTCAAACTTTAACAAATGTTTAAACCGACAGCTTCCCTAGCTACTCCTATCTTAATAAAAAAAAAACAAATCTTTATAATAATTTTCACAAAAAAAATAAAACTCAAATCTAGTTCGTACTGTGCGTTTATATAATTAATATGTCCTCTAATTCTTTCTCGGGCTTCTACATGTTGGATAGATTGAAGTGAAATTATTGAAATTTAACTTATCCCCAAGCAAAGATCGTCGATTTGGTAAGAATCGACTTCAACAAAGGACTCAGGGAATTAAGAGGCAGCAGTAGCCTCCTTTCTAATTCTCCCAAATTTAATTCCCAAGCTTTTAAAAAAAACTTAATCAGAGGAACTGGCCAATAGACTTTAGAGAAATTTCCTTGCGCTGGCCAGACGAATATATTATTCCCTATTACTTGCTTTCAAGGGATTTGGAGTGCAAATTACTAAATTTAAAGTTACTCCCCAACAAAGTAGTCGATCGGTAAAAATCGACTCAAGCAAAGGTTTTCAGGTAATCGAGAGGCAGCAGTAGCCTCTCTTCCTAATATTCCCAATTTCCACCCCCCCACAAATTTAAAATGTGGCAGAATCCCGGTACGGTCACCGTATCAAAACTTAGCGTGTCCCAACAAATAAACAAGAAATTAATGAATTCCCGTATTCACACCCAATCATTATCCGGACATTATGAATTAAAATCGAATCAAACGGGAATCGAACCCAGAGCCCTTCCAAATTTTAGCAGTAATGTTCATAATATACCTCTAGTGCATGGCTGCCGTATTCTCTATCTCCGAGAATTTTCATCACAGCTGCTCACTGGTCTCGAGCAACGGCCCCTGATGCTGCTCGTCGGAAGACAAATTTTACTCTGAGAACTGCGATCTCCCGCACAACCAATTTAAAGCTTATATAGTTCCCTGACGCAAAATGCCCACCGGCCTGCTGGCTACCAAAGGAGAGGATACAAAGGTAGCTCAGCCAACAACAAAAACTGGGTAAAAGAAATAGCTATTCACTCTCTCAAACTTTTCTTTTTGTACCGTGAAAAAATAAAGAAAAAAATATAAAGAATCTGGCCGAAGAGAAATACGCAGGCCACCTGCTCTTTCGACTTTCTCCGGGTTCAGCTGGAAAGATGCTTGAGAAATGCATACAAATATTCAAATGATTGCAAACTGAGCACATAAGGATTAGAATATAGAACAACAAAATATTAACATGATAAAATACATAAATATGTCCCGACCTTTTTTTAAAAAATACCATTTACCTTATTAGTATATATACATAACAATGTTATTAGTTATTTTTTTTACAAATTAAATTAATAACTACATATAATTAAATTACACATTTGTTAATGGGAAAGGGGGTTGAGGTACATAGTGCCACAACATAATATAACAACATAATAACACATAGCATACTTAGGAAAAGAAACACACGTGAACGCAACATTATCATATAAATAATATACTCGCTGCTGTAGCCTTGTGGTAGCTTATGTGCACATCCCCGACTGGACTCACTTGTTTAAGAGTGGGCGTTCTGACTGGTAGACTTTGTGAACGTTTTTTTTTCATTATGTTTGTTCAATATCGATTTAATATAAGTATTAAACTGCAAAAAATTAAAGTATTAACTGTGTACCTTGGTACTGTTTGTATTTTCTAACCTGTGTGGATCCTGATCATTTTGGTGGGCGTTCTGACCTTTTTAAAGTGGGCGTTCTGACTATTTTCAGAAGTGGGCGATCTGACCAGTGGGCGTTCTGACATACTCCCCTACCGAACACCAGAAACGTTTGATCTTGTATATTAGGTTTCAAACTTCAGTCTAACCTACATGTTTGCTAGTATTTAAAATAATGGCTCTTGATTATTGACGAAGGTTTTTAATTCATTCAAAATCTCCACACAAAGTGAAATTGGTGTCATACTATCCGACAAAAACGAGTTAAGTTAGTGCTCTAAGTAGTATCTTTTCTACTTGTGCTGTCTGGTGGTGATGGACTCCGTGGATTCATTTACATCTTCGTAGTAAATTCCATGTTACCAGCATTCTTAGAAGTTAATCCCTAGAAAACAGAGCTTTTGGTCTCCTTCTTCATTAGCTTATCAGGGGTGGAAGGAATTCTTGAAGTTTATTTAAGCGAAACTAGTAACTATTCTAATTGGCTATGTTCCTTGAAGTAGTGGTTAACTGAGTCTTGACTGGCACCAATTTACCTTTTAAGTTCAAACTGTTTTGCTACAGTACTTTCTTAACGAGTCGATTTCAGAAGTTGCTTTTGGAAAGTGATTTTCATTGCTAACTCCATTTTCTGACTATCCTACTGTCTATTCGCATATTTTAGACTTTATTGAAAGTCATTAAAGAAACTTTTGATGAAGGAATGTCGATCTAACAGAGCTGTAGAAAAGTTAGAAAATTACATCGACTCCTCTCTGTTATAGTTGAAAGTCTGGGACTACAATATCTAGTCTCAACTTAAGGGATAAACCACTTCCTTAGCAGTCGTCACCCATACAAGAAAACATTGCATTGATTAGGCGTGGCAGGAGTAAATGTAAGGAGCTTGCATATGCGTGTGGTTCTTAAGTGTTATGAAACCTGGAGAAAGGGAAGAACGTTCGTTGGCAAGCTCAGTTTCATACAGGGTTTAATGGGCAAGGTTTTATAGGGAGCTCTTCAAATAATATGTAGAAAGATTTTAGCATATCACAAATTACAATTCCAGTATACGTTGATCTATTGTAAAAGTAGTGGAACCTGAATATGGCCCCCGAGACTACCTCCTTGCTCTTTCTACCTTTTAGGCGAGTGATATGTTCCCAGGAGCGCATAGACTTTGCAAAAGAAAAACTGACGACTATGCGGGCGGGTGTGACAGACGCTTTGGATAAAGTTAAGGGAAGAAGTAAACCGAACGAGGTCTACCCAGAAGTAATAGTTAGTTGCCTTGCTTTCGTTTTTATGGGGAGTACTAAATGTGTATGCGAGTGAAACAAGAATCACAGATGATAAGCCAATGGCATTCCGGTCACAACTCCGAGTTTTTAGAAGCATGGGCGCCCACAAAGCCATTTGGTACAAATGTTGAATAACCTTTCAAGTGAAATTGGGATGGTCTAGAGAAACAATGAAATAAAGTGCTAAGTGTCACGTGTTAATCCTAGATTTTATACACATAAAAAATAATAATGCTTATTTTATTTTTGTAGTATTAGTGCGCATGTGAAATGTCAGTGAGTCAAAACAATAGTGAGATATAATATCAAATGCTCAAAATTCGAAGCATATCTAATTTAAAGAAATCGGGAATTGGTAATGGTCTCCAACTTTTGAGCCCAGATCAAACGAATCTGGAAGTTAGACTCTTATTGCTCTGGCTTCGAATATGTCCCAGCCATTCTCGAGTGTTTCCTCTCTCTGATGCAGTGAGAAAACGATTTGAGTTGTATATCTTCTAGGCAGATGCCACACCAATTCTGTCGCCCATTTATTACTTTTAAGCTACATTCCCGAACACAATCTTTCTTCTAAGAGTTTATTTAATTCTCTTACATGTCGCGATCATTACTATGTTTTTAAAATAACAGCTAATCTCAAAGGGCTGCGTGCAAGAAGTGCTCTTTCGGGGAAGTGTTCATTTTGAATAAATCGCTTTAACCCATTTCTTCGTCCTTTATTTAAATAATAAAAAATTTTTGTGTCAAGATTTTTAAAATTAAGCTGAGGAGAGTCTGAAATTTAAAGCACTGTAAGTGTCGTTTCTGCATAGAACACATTTCTGTGACGGTTTTTCTCTCTGCATTGTGACATCTGGTATCATGGACAATATCTTCTGTGACTTTCAGCTTGATGAGTGGTCGGGGTCTTCAGTTTCTGAAGATCATTGATGGTGTTGTAGATGAAAAACTTTACAGTTTAAAGATGATGTGGATAAAAGTTTGTCGACAAGAATTGCAGCTAAAGCTTGGAGATAATCAGGTTAACAATATATTTCAAGAAGTGAAAAAGACCATCGAAAAATAAGGTTTATCAGTACAGTAGAGAACTATTGTAACAAAGTTAGAATATTTTCATTTCAAGTTATGACTATAATAATCATGAAAATGGTGACAATTAGAATTTACTTTTTGCCTTTAGGTAACCATGACTCAGGACGGAATAACGTAACCGAAAGGATGCAAGAAGAAGTCTGCCATGGCCTAATTCAAATGTATTTTACCGGCATTTTGCTTTGTATGACTAATTAGAAACTCTTGTAAACCACAGTGAAAATTTTCAACTTTTGGTTACGAATTACTGAATGCGAAGCAAATGATCTACAGTGGAAATGGCGACATTCCAGAGTTTTACCTCAGTGTGGTAAGTTACCTCTTTCGGTGAATTATTTTCATTGCTTTGCTACTGTTGTATATTTGATCGTTTCACTCTGCGGGTACTTTCATTTGTTGATTTTCAAGGCTTTACAACTTCCTTATTTGGCAACACTAACTCGCCAGTAGAATGGTGTCACTTGGGGCTGTTTTGACCGTAATCAGAATTTAATCTGATTCATAAAAGGCTACGGGCTATATTAAAAAAGCCTGAAGAGCGTACTCTAGCTAACATGCATAGCATGGCATAAAAGGTTAGACCATACCCGACTGATAGCAAGGAGTCTATTTCCTAGGGCTGTACTAGCCGCAGTGTCGCCTTGGTTGTGGTTAAACCCAGAAGAGCGTAATCTAGCCAACCTACATAACATGGCATAGGAGGTATGAGACGTAGTGCATCATTTTTTGTGTTTATAAAAGACTACGATCTTGTTCAAGACCATACTACAGCTAACCTACATTTTCTCAACAACTCGTACAGAGGCTACGAACCATTTTTCATTCGCTATTTAACACGGGATAAAAGGCTATACCAACCACTATTTAACATAGCATAGATTATACTACGAACACATTTTTTAAGTCTAAATACATACCAAGGGAATACATTGGTTTCTCTCGCTCACAACATGCGCGTTACTCATCGTATTGAAGCATTTAGAAAGGTCGATTACTCACTCTCCACTTTGACAGATTGCCTTAGTTCCGGCACGAATGTCATTGTAATAGGAAGTTTAACCAAGTGCTCAATAGCGAAGTTGACTTTGCTATAAGTGCTAGCAGCGAATTCTTGTGAATAGAAGTATAGGTAAGTGAGAAACAAAATACTATTTTCTGTATGCATACTAGTTTCAGATACAGCAGCGAAAAGTGATTGTATTCTCTATTGTTTTTATTCCTACTTGTCTTCTTTATCGAAGCCAGATTCGAATGAAATTAACTGTAAATATTTGGAAGCGTATATTTTGCTTTAAAAGTTATGACAGTGTTGAATTGCTAAAAGCCATTTTCTGCATGTCACACACACAATGCGAACAGTAGGACTTTTTGAGTGTGCATTTAAAGAGAGGGATTGCTTTTTCTGAACAATTTTATTTAAAGAGACCTCGATAGAAGACAAGAAGGAAGATAAATTGATATATGTATGTTTATATTGAATAAACTCTGGCGTAGCATACTTTTGGATTAGTGGTAAAAACTGTTGTTTTCAAAAAACCCGCAACTAAAAAAATGAACAACTGTTCTTGATAACGAATGTTGTTTTCGGAAACGTCAAAGTGCTAGTTAATAGACAAACAGCGAACGTGTGTGTGTGTTACGTTTAGTTCCATCCAGAAGCTTCGAGAAAGACATTGCACTTAGCGCTCCGTTAGTATGCTCTCTTCTTTGAAAAGATTTTCTGTACACACGTATTATGCATGTCATAAGCAGCGACGAGACCTCTTAGAACCTACGTGCACTGGGTTTACTAACGCTATAAAGAAAATATTGTTTAGATAGTGAACGTTTACTCTTCACGCTGTTAGCAATATATTTTGGTTTTAAAAACAGAGGTTGCTTTATAAGTAGGAACTCTATTCGTAGCATTCACTTATGTTCGAGCAGGCGGCTAAATTAAGAAATGCGTGTTTATATACGAGATTCAAAACAAAAATTGCACAGTGCAAGAAAAACATTAATTACGCTAATAACCTATTATACAAAAGACCTCCCAACGCTTTATAATTATATTTTGCGGTAGCATGTTGTTGTTGTTGATCACACACCGCAACCATCAATAATAATTTGTAAATTTAATAATTCATATTTTTTTATTTTCAGATTGAATATAACGAACGTTGAGGGCTGATTACGATAATAGGGTATTGCAGCAAAAGCTTCCCTGTGTTCTATAGCAATTGCTGTTGTTAGAGTTAGTGTTGAGCTATTATAATGGAAACCTTAAATAGAGTTAGTGAATTTCGGCAGTATTATAAGCGGATTAAAGATGAACGAACGTTAATAACAGTCGAGATAATATCTCCCCCTGAGCGTAAAAAGCCCATCTCCTGGCTGGAGAAAGCGATGAGGCAGTTAGTAGAGCGTTTAACGGTGGGTGTACTCCCCAATCACCAAGCAGGGGTCACTTTTATTAACCAGAATTACCCAGATAAGCAGTTTTACTTATCATTTAAAGCGGCTAGAAACATGAACACCGATAATGTCTGGAGCACGCTAGAGAAAGCAATTCAATCAAAAAACCCGTTTCTGGACCACAAAGGTCCATTTCCACCACGTCGAACTACCTACGGGCTAGGGTCGTGTAAAACAAGTTTTCGCCACCACTTCAGAATATGTAGCGCGAAACCGACGTGTAGTGAGAGTTAGTTACGCTGATAGTAGCTGTCTAGCTCATGTCCTGGCTGTTCGAGTAGGATTAATTGATAACGCAGATAATAAAAGGATAAATAAAAGTATCGCCATCAGCGTCCAAAATTTATGGCGAAAGAGGTGTATGTGTTGTGCAAAAAGGCCAATGTGGATTTAGCTAATGGTGGGGGTGGGGCGAGTCCAAATCGTCCAAAGGGAAAATCGTCCAAGGGAAAACCGTCCAAGGGAAAATCGTCCAAAGGGAAAATCATCCAAAGGGAAAACCGTCCAAGGGAAAAGCATCCAAAGGGAAAACCGTCCAAAGGAAAATCACCCAAAGGGAAAAGCATCCAAAGGGAAAACCGTCCAAACGAAAAGCATCCAAAGGGAAAACCGTCCAAGGGAAGACCGTCCAAATTATTTGCAAACGTACTTCAACGGGAAAATCGTCCAAATCTGATTGAAATTGATTTCTAATTAATTATTCATGTGAACGGAACGGGAAAAACGTCCAAAAAGAAAATCATCCAAAGGGAAAACCGTCCAAGGGAAAAGCATCCAAAGGGAAAAGCATCCAAAGGAAAATCATCCAAAGGAAAATCGTCCAAAGGGAAAAGCATCCAAATGAAAAGCATCCAAAGGGAAAATCGTCCAAAAATGCCAAATATAAAGACAAGATCGTCTCAGTAAAAGTCCAGGAAGTGCGTCAGTATCTCTGATTGTCGCCAACATACAGCGCATAACTAAAGAATTAACAGTCTGTGGTGTTATCAAGGCAAGACAATAACGGCAACAAAAGAATGTGTGCCGGTGTTTTAAGAATCAAGAGATGTTACCAGTATGTGTTCA
>JAGDQP010020788.1:5155-32709 GCA_022664845.1 Lepisma saccharinum | reverse complement strand
TATTTTTGTATAATTTTGTTCAAAACTTTGGAACCAATCTTCGTTTAATTCTTTCCTGATTAGGTTTTCCAGTTTGCTTCAATTATTTCTAATCTAGATCTTTTACTATTCGGAAATATACATTTTTTATCAGGATACTAAAAAACATTTTTTAGAAATTATTAAAAAAATCATAGGGTTTCAGTTTAATCGTTAACTTATCTGACACCAATTACTTAGTTGATATGTAGTTAAAAAAGACAGCAAGTTAAGCATCATATTCATAAATTTAGACTAGACATGCTGGAACTCAAAACCTTAGCTACATACTTAACTTTACAAACGAAGTTTATATTAAAGATAATAGACTCTACAATTCTATCCAAGACAGAATCATAAGTTATATAAACACTTCAGCCAAACATTTTCTTGTAAAACATATTGACATATATTACAGCCTGATGAGTAGTTACTTTACTTTCCTCGTAATTTAGAATTTGTGGCTATGATTTTTTTATGTAAGGACAGAAGTTATTGAAATTCACTTAAACATTCTTAGGTTATTAACATCGTTTAGATTTATCCGGGTGTTACGATTCATAAGAATTCCTTTCTGTATATCATTCGCCATTGTCATATTGAATAAGTATAGGATCTACATAAAATCGATTATATTTTACAGTAATTATCAATATACATCTGCCTATCTTCTACATTTCTTTATGAATCCATTTTTTGTTGGAGAAAATATAATCTGAATGTTCAATGTAATGTTTGCTTATTTACATATTTTTACAGAAAGAAATAATACCATACTGACTTCTACCACATAAATTGACTTCTACCACATTTTTAGTTCAACAACATATGAAACATGCTTACTCCACTTTTATGCTCTTAACAATAACCCATTTGTTCAGGACATAAAATTCTCAATAAATATTTTCGATGCGAGGTTGGCAACATTGAAGTTTCCATCGTAGCTTGGCAGAGCCAGAAGCAATAGTAGCATCTCTTGCATCATCTCAGGAAATCTAATTTGACGACAGGGTTCAGAAGGTCGAAGAGAATAGGCATGCTTGTAAAAGATCGGTCAAACCTCTTTTCACCTTCGTTGGTAGTTGCTTTGAATTGAGAGGATATTTTTGTCGGGTATCTTAAAAGTTTCCTTCCGCTTGAAAATAAGCAATTGGTAATGGTTTATCAATATTCTTTTTCTTTTTGTTAGGAAATCCAATATGTAGAAAGAGATGCTATAAATTAGACATAAAATATTGAAATTGCTCTTTATCTTCCTCTGCAAAGTAGGAAAACAATTCCACTTTAAATCTAATGGAGATGTTCACTCATCACATAGTTTCTCGCGATAATCGGACTCTCAGAACAGACTTAAGTGTCTCATACATTTTGTCCTCATTTCCAGGTCAATATTATGATAATTTTAATTACGTTGAAGAATACTTTCCATGATGAATCTCAATCAACAGAGCTGAAAGTTTGGTCAATCGCATTTTGTACATAAGTTCATAAAGAGTAATGTTTTCTTGAGAAATTTTAGTATCGGTTTACACAACTAGGTTTTTCATCATCCTATCCATTTGATTTGGTACAGTTTACATACCATCAAAACTATTGTAGTGTTTAACTGACGTTAGTAATATTTCACATGTTTTGATACTTGAGACATGTTCTTGCACTGTCAGTGAATCGAAATGAAAATACTGCTGCAGACTATGCTAGTTCGATTGCACATTGGGCAAAGTATTTAATTTTATTTATGAGTCGGATATACTTTTCGTCGTAATTATCTATTCTAACATATTTTACAAAACCACAAGAAAAGAAGAAATATTGAACATTGTTTAAGCTAGAATGGTCGTGATAGCAAAATACTGTCAACATTGTAAACTTATACTATAATATAAATTAAAAATCTAGATGAGGAAGTGACATGTTTTAACAATAATATCGAATTTCTAAGTTTTGAAAAAAAAACATTGTTCGAGAATATCTCGAATAGAATTTTGTTTCCTTATACGTAATAATCAATCCTCGTAATATTCAATATGCTGAGAGTAACAAAAATATTGCAGTTTAATGCAAATCGCCTGTCTATTTAATTAAGGTTTTTGATGTAATATCAATGATTATTATTTTGTCAAAATTTCCTTCTTTTATTGAATCAATACTTCTGATATTTGGTTTACCAAAAATGGCTAATTGAGATAATATATTTGTTAATGACGAAATTGATATTATGAAAATATAATCACATACGTTTATTAAAATCATTATATCGTCGTTATAATTACCATGCAGTGTACCACATACACACACAACATAACACCATACACCCACATTCTCCCAGAAAGGGAGGGAAGCAACATTACTTCCCCGTACTAATTGCTATCTCGTTAATGATAATCTACTTTTTCTGCAGTAAAGAAATTAAATGAAAATTGTTTAATTTTTGAATATTGCATATTTATTTCGCTGACTGATGGAGTATGTTTTGTGGTTTCTGAATTATTAATTCATAACTCTTTATCAATTTTCTGCTTACATGGAAATTAATTTAATTCGCTATCGTATATTTTCAATGGCATTTATTGAAAGCCGTATATTTCGCCACAGCGTTTACGCCGTTTACACACTAGATCTCTTTTCTTTTTCATATACATAATTTATAGATCTTGAACATAAAAGAAAGACATTTTAAGGAGTTTATATTTTTTTTATTTCAACTATTCTGTATCATTGTCCTTTATTCATGGGTTAATTATAGATCGAATATTTAATTAATGTAGCAAAGAGATAACTAAGCATCAATTAGAATGGTCGCTTTCCAGTTTTAAAACAATATTTCTCAACTATAATGCGAGCATTGTACTTCCTACTCTGTAAATATATTTCTCATAAATACACATGAAAATATTCACTATCACGAATAGCGTAGTTACAAAAGTTGTCGTAAAACATATAATTAAATACTTATATCCATGTAGACTATATATCGAAAAGTAGTGTGGACCTTTACTACACTACCTGGAGATGTTCCATGCCTTTGAATCCTGGTAGGTCACTTTGTAGTGCTTCCTACTTAACCACTCTTTGAGATAAACTGTCCATAATTTAGTGCAAATACAGTTATTATACGCTCTATTCCATTCCTAACATGACCAGAGTTCGGGGTCATCTTGAACTTGATTGGTAGGCACTGAATGACACTGAATGGTAAGCATAGGAGACTCGATCATGAAGCGGTCTGAAAGACGCACATTCGTTGACGCGTTATTGAGTGATAGTTAATAAGAACTAATTTCCATTGTCAAGCTTGTCTGTCAAACAAGAGAGCACATTAACTATTATTTTTGTCATGGTGATTGGAATTTTGTCATGGAGATTATAAGATTCGGTACACAATATTCTTATGGAAACTGATATATTGGTACTTCTTGAAGCTGTTCTTACCATTGGATATTTCCAGTTTCTTCTTATCGCTTCTGGAGTACTCTAAAGTCCCTACA
Source organism: Lepisma saccharinum (assembly GCA_022664845.1). Classification (NCBI taxonomy): domain Eukaryota; kingdom Metazoa; phylum Arthropoda; class Insecta; order Zygentoma; family Lepismatidae; genus Lepisma; species Lepisma saccharinum. Next base: position 29,203 of record JAGDQP010020788.1, on the reverse strand, counting down.
ACTTATTGTTTGAAGTGCCCTGTACACTAAAAAGCTGGCAACGCTCTTTCAGTTTCCACTTCCGTATTATAAATCATGCTCTCGATTTTTGTCCAATTTGAGCTTTGCAGGTCCGCTGACGTGTCACATAACAAAAATGCGCATTCTGTGAAGTGCGCAGTGCACAGCGTTTCCCTTTACCTTGGAAAGCTATCTCTTGTTCTTTTGCATTTGCAGTTAGAGAATCGGTCGTGAGAATCATATTTGAACGGGCATTATTCTAATATCTGGACATGACAAGTTACTTTCTAGATTGATAAACGATATGAACCGGCCGGATTTATAGTTGAGATATGAAGTAAAAATACCAAGACTTGGTAAAAACATACCATGGTATTGTATATTTTATTAGAAGCGTTGATATTATATTATAAGATATGATTGAATTTGATGTTAAATTTTAATCTCACATAATATGTGATTTGATATCACATCATTTTACAATAGGAGTTGATGTTACTTTATGAGCTGATATTTTATAAGCATATGTTATTTAATTTTTCTACATTGTTTTGAAGTTGCTATAATAATTATTTTGATTTGATTTGATTTAATGTAAAAAATATAACATAATTAAAAAGAGAAAATAAAAATGATCTCAACGCGTAAATTTCTTCCTAAAGAAAATCGACCTTAATCAAACTTGCATATACGTTCACTTGTTAAATAGGATAAATAGAAATATGAATTTTCCTTACTATTAATTTTGTAACTTATAATCAACTCACGTAGTAATTACGCCTTTATAATAAACAATGAAATCTTCCTTTTGACTTTGTTCAATTAACACATTGGTTTTCCTAGAAACCAAAGTTAATAGATATGTAACACACTACGTACGAAATATCATAAATTACTTTTCAATATATAACTAATTATTCTAATTAGTAATGAATAGGATCATAGTGACTTTGTAGCTATTTTTACTTGGTATCCTTTAAACTGACCAGCTTCATCAACAATTTGGAAGTAAGTAACATCAAAGTATAAGTAGCATCCTTCCTCTAGTACAGTGCGAAAAGCGTAACTATTTGTATTTTGAATCAAGGTTCGAATAGAAAAACAAAACAAAACATACATGTTGTAGCCGATGCCATTTAGTATTTTTAATTAGTTTTTGTTTCTGTTTATTTCCACGTCCTAGGATGGTATATTAGATTTACTTCTATTGGCAAGAATAAAATGGAGAAGTGGTCACTACCTAAACCTTGTCCACTTTAATAAAGTTATTTGAAAGACAACGTCAAAGCCCAATCTTAATTGTAAAGGGTTGAGTGCCAATGTATCAAAAATAAAACGAATACGCATAATAAATGTATGAAATATGTTCTATTCTACTTGTTATTACAGTCTCTAATGGTTTGTTAGCGGCGGCAGATCGTTTGTACTTAATTCACGCTTTCCTTTTTAATAGTTCTTCCTCATTCCTCTATGTTTGCATACTATTTTGCTTTTGATTTCCTTAATTAATTATATCCTCTTTTCCGCGTTTGCTCAGTGTACGAACTCTTCAAAAATACTTTCATTGCAATGTTTTTGCAAAAGTATCACCTTTCTCTGTTACATTCAAAATGATTCTCATTTTGTTGTATCTACATTATGATAAATGGGCTGGATAGCCATGATTAGCCTAAGTAAGCAAAACGTGTGAGAAGTGATGTCCTGATGATGGTTGGGGGAGAGGATATGGAAAGGAGTCCCCAAGAGTCCAGTTTATGGTATCCTTCCGGTATTAGTGTGGTGTGACTGAAGAGGAAACCAGGAAATCTCAATCGGGAGGGGTAGCCATTGGGATTATTTCCAGGACCTTCCGAATAAAAAAGCCAACGATCAACCCACTTTATTAGGGACACTTGTTTCATTATTACAATACCATGATTTTATTCCAAATAATACTCCGTACAAAATATTTGCTCAATATTTTCTTCAAATTTTTGCTGATCTGCCCACACAATATGTTTCTTCAATCTTATTGTTTTCCAACAATACTTTTCTTGTTTTTCAATACTCATGTCTTAACATTTTACTATACTTCGCAATATATATATTTTTCAAAAGTTTCAATGCTGTATCACTATATCATGAATAGTTTTACATATGACGGCCTAGAAACCAAGAGATATAAGTGACACCACATAGAAAAACATCAATGTAATTTTTCGTATATAACCCGAAATACAAGTTGCATAGAGTATTCGTAGTGGATACAAAGACACATTAAGATCCAAGGTTTCTTAACACAAAATATAAATATTTTGTGTAACTTACATTTCAAGCTATATGTAAAAGATCACATCGATTTTCTTCTTACCTGAATGTCACTTATGCCACTTTGCTTCTAGGGGATCGACATATATATATTTAATCGGTCATCTTGTTTCAAGCATAACTTGTTTTCTCGATTGTGATTTCTTCAAGTCTACTTTATCCTCATTGTGGGATATACTCTAGTCCTTCTGGAAATCAATATATCAAAACACACACACTGTGTGGAAATTACAGCGAAGAATGTTCAAGACGTAAATAATTGCGAGTCTTGAAGCGTACATGAATTTCACTTAGTAGATATAACAACTTTGATCATTTTTTTCAATCTTGTCAATACAGAGCCATCATTACATGAAAACTACACTAAACGTGACCTACCGAATTGCACTTATGATCTTAAAACTTTCAATTATGAAGCGAGACGCCATCGCTGATAAGCCAAGCACATATGGTAATATATTATGTACAGTCTAATAATAAACAGCTTCTTACACAAAATTTATTCGAAATACATCAGATATTTTTCAATATTTTAAAGTTTCATCTACAGTGAGCTAAGCACGAAAGTCAGGCATGCAAGAAAGCTCATCGATATATTTTCATTATAATGCAATTTATCGCCATGAATCTTCCTTCTTTTTCGTTGAAAAGGAGGGGGAGGGAAGAGGATTTGAAGTTCTTTGGAAAACCCACCAGGATGGGGAAGCCTTCTTGTATTTTTTTAGTAGTAGTGGTGGTACTACTAGTATTAGTGAAGGAGGAAGAAGAGGAAGAAGGCGAATCTCGAGCAAGGGATCAGATGGCCAGCATTTTCCGCTATGGCAGGCTAGTAAATACAGCTTAATGGCCCTAATATTGTTTTTGGAGCCCGTGACCTGCAGTTCCAATGCCACACTGGCTGGGTTTACGGATATTAAAGAGCACCTACAGAAAGGGCCTTTAGAGGACTACGTGAGTGAAATATTAGCTCTTAGTGTTCCGAACTGCCAGACTGCTTCGTTTTCATTTATGTGATTTTTATAAAGAAGGGAGAGGGGGGAAAACTTTGCAAAAATATACATCGAGTACCGCACATACACTGTTCTAAAGCAACTGTTAAAATTGAATTTTAATATTCAACTCGTCTCTTTTCCTTGTACTATTATTCTGTTAAAAATGATCAACTTAAATTTCATTACTGTCATTCTTACACTTTTAATATACGTTCTAGAATACAAAACTGTAGTGGATCATTGGTACTGAGACAACCTTGAAATAAATTGTCTCCACACTTAAATAGTAATGTAGCGGGTTCTGGTTGGGTTTATCCTTGCAGTAATTTTAACGACGCAAATATTCGATAACGGTTGTTTATTCTCAAATTCTTGCGGAAAACATTCTTTGTCTATCTACAAAACACCGTTTATTTAATGATATTAAGTTTCTAGCTACTATCCTGCTTTGAAGAGAGTTGTGTAGGTTCAGGATATTTTTCACAACGCTGTAATACTGGAATGAAATTTATTGTCATTTCGGCCTAAATTTCTTTCTCCGAAGTTTTATTCACTAACAATATCATTGTTCAACTTTGAGAATTATTCTTATCTTAAACCCAGTAGTCTCTACTTTAGAAAAAAAATGATCAAGTCTGTTTAAAGTAATTTATACTTAAGTCAATATTAATTTTCTGCCATTTTTATAGGAGTGCAAGACCAAGTTCTCTCTCTGTATGCTACGCTACAGAAATATACAGTATATTACAATTATATCACACGCATGGATTCAGCTTCCCGAATTCGTTGGCCATAATATCTTGAAAAATAAAACATAATCTTCCGGTATCAATAATTCCTCACAGAGGAGCGTGCAATCACTTATAAATATATTCTAAATTTGATATAACAACCCCATCAGCAATAAAGTCTGTCACAATGTATCAAAAACGTTCTTAATCGATCATACAACTCTACAATAACCATTATTTTATTTCGTGATTGTTACAAAACCCACCGAAGTATATTGTGAACTCCTAATTAATAACTAAAGCTCCCTCTAGATGTTCTTCAATGACTATAAAATGTTTCTGCACAATATTTTTGCTGTCGTTTTCCTAGACGTTTTAAGCAGTTTTTAAACCAGAACACTCCTAAAGTTTACCTATAGTCCTTCAGTATATTGACGAGCTCAGGCTTCAATAATATGTCAGTGTAAATCCATTACTTCATGAAATTACTTATATCACACTGAAAATCTCCTGGCACAGAAAACACACAAAATGTCACCAAAAATGAACTTAATGTGATCCTACCGAAAAAAATGTGAGATTCTAGTGTGCTCAATGTGTCTTTTTATTAGCTTCTGACCCACGGTGCACATTTTGTGCACATTATGTTCATACTTCCTGTAGTTCACATAAACTACACTTCGTTTTGAAATCACTTTTCGTTCATTTGCCAATTTTAAATGAACTTGTGTGCATAAATTTTGTATCAGTACACCAGAAGTGCATACATTATGCACTAAAAAGTGGCATAGTTCATATTAATTTCACGAAAAGTTCATATATTATTCACTAGAAATATGCTAAAACTGAAACATATTGTGACCTTTTTCGGGGCACATTGTGAACTTTATATGTACTTTATTTGTACTTTGATTATCAGTGCACAATCTAGTTTCAAAGTTTAGTCCCATGTTTTTTTTTTTCTGCCCAAGTGCAATTTAACTATATGGAAAATATAGAGTGCAGTATTTCCCTGAAATATGATCAACCTTTCACATTATTTTGTGTTGATGGATGTCTGTCGGCAGTGTATGTAGATTCATAGTATTTAAATTCTGTATCTATTGAACACATTGCTGTTTTGTCTTTCGTAATTGTTATTCCGTATTATATACCCAGCAGAGGATTCCAATACTAACGTCAAATTCTTACGTCAAATTTATAGCTAATTTTATTAAGAAGTAATGGACTCCGATCCCCAAAGTGGAAATATTAATTGTGGTGACAACCATGATGCTATTTGAACGGAAGCAAATGAAAGGTGAAGACCGCACATGAACTGAGGCTACTTTATTAGGCAGCATTGCAATTCGAGGATGACTTATATAATAAAGTTTATGAGCTTCTAAGGACAGCCTAAACATTTATGTCTGTAAAGGTTGACTCCTTATCACTCTGGTCAGTTGAAGACTACCGGTTTTAAAATTGGATCAACAGGACAGAAAGTAAGTGTGGTAACTATTCGTGCAATTGGGAGCCTACCTAATTCCGAACTTTAGTGTTTTGAGAGCTCTAATTTTCGAGACCACAGCTAGAATCTCTTGAGATTGTGTCTAAATCCGGCTATGTATGTATTTTGTAATACATCCTGTGATAGAACTATTCTATTTTAAAATACTGATGGGTAATTTTACAAAACTCTTACGTGAGTAAAGCATATTGCGACTTGACAAACATATTATCAACTTTCCGAGGGTAAGCTGTATTTTATCGTGTATAAGGGTGTATAACGATGCAGTCCTATGTAATACATCTTACTACAGTGAATGTATTTTCTTATTTTTGTAATTTTACTAGATTATTTTACAGAACATGTTGATGAAATTAAATAATGTGGTTGGGCATATAGATTGTCAAGTATTTTTGCTAATCTTGTGTCTTTTTGTCACCATGGTGGGTGAGTGGTAATGTTCGCTTCTTAGTAATCAAATGATCCCTATTTAACTCCGTTTTTCATCCTATGGAAGGTAATAGCAAACAAGTATCTGCTCACCTTGGTCAGGAAACTTTGAGCCATGAACCTGCTTCAGGGTAGAACAGCAGTGTTAGCAGCATACTGTAAATAGGATGAAAATCTGTTTTAATTTTAAAAACGAATAGTTCATACAATATTGGATATATTTAAAAATAGGCCAGCAACGGTTTATACTTCTAATATTAAGCTATTCTAGTCTTCGTTTTTTGATACAATATATAATTACATCTAGAAATTGGGTTACTGGTAATTCATATATGATTGTAGTAGCCTGCATATTATTTTAAGGTAGAGTAATTCCATGTTTCTTCGCTGCAAAAGTGTCTATAGTAATGCTCAGATGCATCGTTGGAGTGGGTATATGTAATCTTGCTCTTGATAATACATTAGCATATGTACACATGAGATCGATTAACACGTAATTGTATATCGATTATTATAATGCAGTTTCTAATTGCAGCGATTCTATTAATGTTCTTCTATATTAAAAATTTAATACACTTTCTCGGTGCTAAAATTAAGCATAACAATTTTAAATGCTATGTATAAGAAAATATACAGCATAAAACAAAAATAAAATATTAAGTGAAAATAAAACATATTTTATGAGTGCTTTTAACATTTTGATGTTCGTAGTAGCAATTTAGAATCAAAATGATAACTTTAAAATTTGAAGTTTTTGTCAAGAAGGGCAAATTTGAATTTGAATTTATTTATTGTCTTTAGGCATCTATAATTCAGGACGGAATAAGGTAACGGAACCGATGTGGGAGGGATTCGGCCAGGGTCTAAGTCGAAGCTATCATCCCGGTATTTACCTTGATGACTAAGGATAAATCCTTGCAAATCGCAGTCAAGATGATCGGCCGCTGGTTACGAGCCCCGGGAACTCCTGAATGGAAAGCAAATACCTTACGATGAAAATGATGACATTCCAAAGTTTTACCTCAGGGTGGCTATAGGTTAGCGCGCCCGCTTTCTGTGTTAGTGGTTACGGCTTAAATTCCCATTGGGTCCATTGAACGGAGTATTCGTAGCTACTTTATCAAAAACTGTAGTTCCCGTCCGTAGAAGCTTACCAGATTGTTTATGAACCTAATAACAATTCATACTCAGAAGGTGATACTAAGATGCTTACCTACAATAATAAAATAGTATTATTAAATCACTACTATAGGAATTACTTATTTTTGTAGTGTGTTTACAATGTTTGAACACTTTCTGCCTTTCCACCTTGAGTTTTTGGCTCTCTTTATGTAATATAATGATAGATCTGGCAGTCGAACATACGTATTTTAGCAATTTAATGTATGCATTTTCGATGCCTTGATCTTCAAGTGATTTAAGTACTGGTGCCAGAAACCAAATAGATTTTTTTTTTCAAAACTAAATAAATAAATGAATTATTGACACAGTGGAAGGTAATATTAATTAGTCCTTTTCATAAACGAATTCAAAACTTGTAGTCAATTGTGCTTAATCCTCTACGAAATCCTCCTTGTTATTTTGACTGATTAAAATATGTCTCGTTAAATGCGATTCAGGGAAAGTTTGGTGAACATCTAGTACTGAACCGACAATAAACTGATTGCTCTTTAATTTTCGACTCACTCTTTGTTCCCTTTCTTGTGTAACAATATTACAATGGCATTATTTCTTTTTTAGGGTATCTCTTTCTTTCTGAGAACCTTTAAGAATAATTTGGCAAGGTTATCTTTCATTCCTTCATCTCCACATTCAAACATCTCTGCTGTGATTTCATCTTCTCACGGAATTTCCCCCCTCTCCGCTCCTCCAATAATAGAAGATTAATTTAGTTAAGATGGGAAGGTTTGACCTTTCGCCCCTGGAATAAATAGCGTCACCGCTGTAGCCATGATGTTACAGAAACAGTGAAGAGTTGCTGTGAGTAGAGTGTGTCGTTTCTTATGACCAGCAAGAAATAGTTCTTATTGTGATTCTTGAGATATGTTCCAGAGATTCTATTGTGAACACTGTTACGAACCATATGATAACCAACATTTTCAATGTAATGTTTTACTAGTTTCTTTATAAATAATATTTTTTTGATGTTTCTGATAAGCTACGTTTTCATACACTGGAAGATTTACATCAATAAATGAAAACTCTGAATAGAGATAACAGTACTCATTTATTAATATTATTTTTTTCTTTTCTTGGTTCCTCCATTCTTTTACTTTTTAAAATATAAAATAATTACTAATATATACAATGAAGTGCCAAAAGTCATGGGAAACCTACCTAATAACGTGTGGCATCTTCTCGAGCACGGCGAAGTTCATCAACTCGACGTGGCAGAGACGCGACATGTCGCTGGTAGTCTTCTAGATGGATGGGCGAAGCCATGCAATCTCGATTTTCGTCCACAATTCGATGGTTGTTGCAGGTGAAGTACCCTGGGCACGAATAGCCTGTTTGCTGATATCCCACATGTACTCGCAAGAGTTAATGTCCGGTGATCCAGGGGATCAATCGATGCGTTGGAAACTACCAAAAAGTTCCTCAAACCAGTCCGCGCACTTGCGACCCAGTGCATTATAATCCTGGAAAATCCCATTGTTGGGAGGGTACACAAAGTCAAGTAAGGGCTGGAAATGATCACCAAGCAGCTGAACATAGCTCTGACCGGTCAATGTCCGGTTCAAGCGGACAAGAGGGCTCAAACAATGCCAAGTAAACACGCCCCACACCATGACGGAGCCACCAGCAGCATGCACAGTGCCTTGTTGACATTTTGTCTCCATCCTTCATGGAGTCTACGCCACACCCGAACCCTATTATTCGCGCGCACCAATTGGAAACGTGACTCATCTGACCACGCTACACGTTGTCAGTCCTCTAACGCCCAATCGACTCTCCCGATCCCATGTGAATTACCGCCGCCGATAGGTAGCGGTTAGTAGCGGCACACGTGTTTATCTTCGGCTCTGGAGACCAAATGGAGACCAAATTGCGCTGCACGAACCCCTGAAACACATTCCTGGGACGTCCTTCATTGATTCCAGCTGTCAGGTCACGCTCAGTTGCTTGTCTGTTTGCCCGGACGACTCTGCCCAGACGTCGCCGGTCGCTGTTATTCAGTACCTGTGGGCGACCACTGCGTTGTTCCTGATGGATCGTAATACCTTTAATTCGGTACTTACGGTCCACACTTTTCACTGTTAAGCGAGTAAAGTTCAATGTTCGGACTACTTCCGAAATCGCATTCCCCATTCGTCAAGCATTAACTATTATTCCGCGCTCAAACGCGATAATTCTCATCGGATTGCCGTCACCAAAGTACACGTATTTCACTGTACTCATGGAAGTCCAACTAACCAATATACAACTGCTTCGCTCCGTTCGACAGGTTATGCCGCGATGTTACCTTGTTGGAAACTAGTTCCCCGCTATCCCATGACTTTTGGAACTTCAGTGTATATCGAATGTACTGAATACACCGACTGTCTTTATAAGGAACAACAACGTGAGCGATATGTAATATTTGATGCTGAAGTGTATAGACATCTGGGCAATAGACAAGACGACGACAGGCACACGAGAAAGTTAAGGCATGGAACCTGCCAAAATCTGAACATATAAAAAGAAAATATTATTTTGTTAAGTTTACAGAAGTACAGGTTGAATTATGACTACATGCTTTCAATCAAGGAAACCTTTGTCTAACGCTATTTAACTAAAGACGCGATTCATGCGCTGAACCAGAGGAATGTTATTCCAGACAACCAGGTAAAGAATTGCACTCCAGTAGATTTAAACGATGAATAAATTTCTAACCAACATCACAGTGTGATTGACTTACAGCCTCAATGAAATCTCACACCTCCCTTTTTTGGTAGAAAGTGGGAAAGAGAGTAACTATTTCCCCTTCCTTCTTTTCCTCCAGGAACAAAAGCGCTGATTTGGCCGACCGGAAACACGTCAGCATTGGGTAGGTCTACTATTCATTATCGTTCAATCACCCACCCCTACAAGGAATTAGGGGAGGAAAATGAGATTTAGGGTGGTTGCTGTAACCTGTCTGGAAGGGATTGGTTTTATGTAGGGAACCTAAGTAATCGCCACTGAAGACTATGCATCCGAAAAGGTATCTAATATAGGGAAGTCTCTTCTTATTTTTAAGCCTACTTGGGCTATCATTCCAAATGGAAATTCACTTCTTGCTTTAAGTGTTTCCTTTATTCATTCCAATTTAGACAATTTATTAGCTAAGTATGTGAAAGCAGTACTACAGCTGATATTGATAAAGGGCTTGTTAAGGATTTTTTTTTTACTTTACGTAAACAGAAAAGAACGATCAAATTATAACTCATCTATGGTTGACACTACTTTTAAACGATTTCGCATAAATTACAGTTAATTGTATAATTATAAAATTTTAATAGAAAATATGATTAATTGTAGAGAAAATAAATATAGTTATTCACAATGTTTAAATATTTATTAATCCCGGACTTCATTAATCAGGATCTTGATTATATATGATTAGTATTCCTTTAGAATCCATTGTTATTTTTTTAAGAACAAATATCTTCATCCTTGCAAATAAATCATGATGGTTGCCGTGGCACAATAATCAATCGGTCATTTTTTACTTAATGTATAGCAATATCTCGTGATATTATCTTTAAATAACACAAGTTTTATTACGACGTTTACTAAAATTATTATTAAGAAATATTTCACTGCAGAAGTAGATAAAATTTGGTATGTACAGAATATACATACAGGTATAAGTTTGATCTCTTCATCTTGTAACATATCTTAGTTTAAAATATAAGGCAATAATGAAGAATATTGCACGCCTAGGATATTGTCTAAATGATTTGTGATGACACTATGTTATATTTCATACTTGTTATTTCTTTAATTCTCTTCTTAAGTGCGAATTGAAGTATAATTGAAATATCTGAATATTTCAAAAATTAAGTTAAACAACCATTCACATTAATATTGGCAATACATTCGAACGATCTACCTGGTTTGGTTAATTGTAAATGTATTCATTAAAATGCGATATACGCATTGACGTATATAGGTTCGTATGATTATATCAGGCATAATGTCAAGAATATCCATGCGGACAAGTCTCTATATGGGTTCGTATGGTTATATCAGCCATATGATCAAGAACATTCTTACGGACGAGTTACTTGCATTTCTGAAATTACTCCCCCAAACTCTATGCACAACATGTATATATTAAAATATTACGTGGATACGGATTGTATCTCCTTCTAATATTAGCAATTGATTTCCTGTGGATTTTTTCATTTCTTTATGTATTTTCTACGACATTGAATTGCTTTTCCAATAAAGTTATTGGAAATGCGTAGAAGCCCACGTCATCTTTCCTTATCCGTTCAGAATTTAATCGCTTCTGATGATGTAAACATGTTTATAATAACGCTTTTAGTAGTGTGTTTGTGCATGTTCATAAAAAATCAATTCTTTCTTTTTTTTTCAATCAAAGGATTGCTTGTAATTTGTACGCTTCTACGTAGCAAGATAAAACGAACATCCTCATGGAAAATAGGTATATTGGGGACTGACATGGTGAGATAATTAACTGGATGCACTGGCAGTTTTTGGAGTAAATAGGACTTTTCCTGCTATCTCTGTAAACTTTTTCTTCTCTGAAATAATATTATCGCTCAGAAGAAATCAAAATATACTTGTTATTGAAAACACATACGGCTCTTTTAAACGTAACCAAAAATACATTTTAGCCTCAAAGTTTGAAACTAATTTACACATACTAACTCAGTTTTTAAAGTCTACGAGAGTTAAATAACTTTGATTTCAAGTAAAATGTTTGATTTGTACACAGAATTAATTTACTTTTTTAACTGAACGAAATAAACCTCGTAAACGCATTTACAACTTCGCTTCCTTCTTTGATGAATGAATCGGTCGTATCCGTGGTTATATATGCAACCAAAAATGTCTTACAGTACTTCAAGTTGCATAACAAAACTGGTCACATTGGGCAAGGGCATTGTTTCGATTTCCTGCGTGGTAAACCCGCCCGATCGCAAAGACAGAGTTTAGGCTACGCTGGTGCATTTGAAAATGAATGTTTAAGCCTAAGCCTGACGTTGATTAAGACTAAACTCCATCTTTGTAATCGGCCTACAGTGTTTAAAAAGAAAGAAGTCTAATAGACTGATATAGTTTTGTTTGGTTAATAAAACTAAGATGTTCGCCAATAATATGTAACAAACTTATGAGAATGATATTACTCAGCTACTAATGATAGTGACAATTTTTGTATCTATTGCCTGGATTTTTTCTTGATTTTTGACTAAAATATCCGTAACATTAATTTAGAAATATAAATCGTGCATCCCAGTAGTGGAGGCAATACAATTGAAACTCGTCAACTCAGTGAATATACGACCTACAAACACCGATAATGCAAGTTTCAATTATACACAAAGCTTCTTCTGTGTTAAATTATCGTTGTCTGACATCTGCGTCTTCTATGTTCAGTCCATCTTTTAAAAGTGTAAAACAATAATATACTTTTACAAGTAACAATATACAACAATGTTCATTCAATAATTGCATGTAAATTAGCAAGAATGCTTAGTTACGAAAAGTAATTTATTTTAAATTGCAACTTTGTTTAACAAAAACGCCACTCAAATCGAAACGAATATTAAAAGATGATTCGGAAGAATAATTGTTGAAGTTAACTGATGAGTTATTGCGAGATACAAGCCAAGGGAATGTGTCATAGTTTGCTATCAAGAGGTTATATTAAGAATTTATGCAAAGCATATATGAATGGCTGACAGCATCAAAACTTGGTAAGTTTGAAATTTTTTATAGTTCCAATAATAAGGGTAGTTTGGAACTTTGGGTAGTTTTTTTAGTTTGCTCTTCGGAGGTTTCGATAGTTTCAAAGAGCCTTTTTTTTTAGTTTTTGTTTTTAGTTTTTTCTTACCTTTCTGCTTTTTCGTTTTATCTTCCGTTTCCCCATTTCACTTTGACTTATAAAATAACTACACTCGGAGATGGAAAAACAAGATTTGAATGTGAACTGCTTTCACATTTGCTGTTACTGTGGTTTAATTTACACGTAAAATCCATAAATTTGTTGAAATATATTGTGGCAGCAAATTAATCTGCTTTAGTGAAAAGAATAGAAGATAAGTATTGTTGTATTAAAGTATTTTGCGATTTATCATATTACAAACAATGGGAACGTTATAAATCGTTCTCAGAACACCAGTTTTCTGCATATTTTATCATAATTATAGCGAATATTTTGGCCAAGCACCAAGAATTATTATTATTACGGTGTCTTCAAAAGATGTCTGGCTGAAGTTTGAAATATATTTTGTTATAAATTTGCGTACTTTGGTTTCCTTGTTACAATTCTTCAACATAAAGCTTTCCTACCAGAGCATTAGCCAAATATAAAATCTTGCAAATTTTCTGCATTTAGAACAAAAATAGTACATTAAAATTGTCCTACCTTCAAATTCACTTATTCACAAAGAAGTCCAGTATATCTTACAATTTTCTACCAAAGATATATTGATTTCAAGAAACAATGGATATAATGTATCTTCTTTTAGAAGAAATGGAAAACGGGCTGTAGATGATACAACATTTATTGACGCGCTATGTCGGAAAGTCGTTAACATTATTCAAATAATTATCATGGAAAAAGTACTGGACACTTCTAGCGATCAACAGTAGTAGATATAAGAGTTGCTGTCTGTAATAAGGAAACATGTCCACATTGAGCTATTTATAAGTCAATTGAGAACAAGTTCATGAGTTGTTTCTCTTTCCGTTGGTAATTCTCTCGGTCACCGTGCAGATTGAGCATAACACTCATGCTGTAGTTTAGAAACATTAATTCCTGCCAACGTCCTAAATGAACTCGTGAGCTTTGAAGAACGGAAACTACAGTTTATGTAAAGTGAGCACCTAACCACTTCGTTAAATTAAATCCCAACCGATTTTAACCTTGGATCGCGTGTAAAGAAAATATTTGTGCTAATATTCAGCGAACCAGAGGCATATACATACTATACTTATAATAGACTATAATACCAAAACAAAATTAATATCTTGTTGAAACCCTTTACCTTCGTGTTTACAACTGCACAGGCCAAAGCTAAAGTAATTTGACTTTGATGGCTCTGTTGCTAAATGAATAGATATAAGAAAATTGTATTTATTTTCCCAGCCATTGTTCCATACACATTATGAAGTTTTCCGAACCATTGCTCTTCATACAGATATTAGTAAGAAACCGAGAAGGGTTGACAGATGCAACAGCACAGGGGAAGTCGTTGGACTTGATAAAAACAGGTTGAAAAAAATATATAACTTTACTTTATCTATTACACAAAAATCAAAACTTCACTGTCCGATGTTTAAAACACACTTTATTATTTAACTCGCGTATTAAATATCCATATTTAACGCACTCACAACACAAACATCTGCGTCTGTAGACATTGTCAAGTGTACTGTTAACAGTAGCATTAGGTGTCCTAGAGAAACAAAGAATCAAGCAGAAAGATTGAATAGAGAAGGATTTCGTATTTGCTAAAATCCGAATAACGTTAATGAAAATGAATATATAAGTTCAAATGAAAAATAGAAAAAAACGTCATGAATTTGTACAGAATTAAACAATAAAGAAAAATAATTCTCAATAAATAAATATGGTTTGGCAATAATATAAATTCAAATAAAAAACAATAAAAAGAAAACATGATTCTACATAGAAATAAATAAAAGGTTACTAGTAACCCCAAAATGGGTTAGTGTAACAAAGTGAGTTGATAAATATAGATAAATATAGTTATATAAATATATAATTTATATAAATATAAATATATAATAAGTATAGGGTTACAGCAATCCAGCTAAAAAGGTTAGATCCAGTGGGTTGATCTAACCCTCCACGTAGGTTATTTTGAAGGGTTATGATAAACAACTGTATTCACTTACTTTAACCCATCCTAACTAAGATTTGTAAAACTTTTCGTGATAAAATCACCTGGAAGCAATCTATTGTTATTATTTACACTAAGTCTAGCTTAATTACAGTTATCTCTAAAAAAGGATAAAAAATGCGCGCCGGGTTGGGATCGAACCTGGGACATCACGCATGGCAGCCCGAAGCGCTAACGACTGCTCCTCGGAACACCTGAAACTTACGATCGAGGATGCGTGTATTTTATAAGTTGCGCTACTGTGATATTCATTATATGAGTCTCAAAGTTGCATATTACACTTTCTCATTAACAAAATATAAATAATAATTTATATAACACTACATTCCTAAATTTAGGTTCGCTACGTTACCTACTAAGCTTCACCTTCAAGTTTTGGCGTTGGTACAAAACTTCCATGTGGAAGCCCTTCAGAGTTCAATGACCGCCATCTCGTATAGACGATACTCGGTTCAGCTAACCCTCATCAAGGTTAAAAAATAACTAATTATCAGAAGGTTAAATTTACCTGCACATTAAATGGTTCACATAACCGAGCAGTGGGTCAATCATGTTGTTTAAATTATCCGTGTGGTTTGTTTATTTCTTCTTGTACCAATCATGTAGGTAACTGAATACCTACAAGTTGGTTGTTTTTACCGAGATTTCTGTTAAACATTTTCGATGGGTTACCATTTACCTACAGAATTAAGTACTTTCATGTCTCGAAAGGGTTGTCGTAAACAACCAGTAAGTTACCTGCAACCCTTGTGGTCATTAACGTAGCAAAATCTTCACTTAGTTAAAGTTATTGTATTAATAGTGCATTTGATAATAGCTAGAGACGTAAATGTTTGTGCTGTGCGTTTAATATGTGTAATTAACCCTCGAGTTAAATAATAAATTATATTTCAAACATCAGGTCGTGAAATTTTGATGTTTTTTTTTTAAATAAATATGTATGCATATAAAGCAACAAAACTCATTTTGTAATTTTTAAATACAGTGAGATATATCTCTTCTTTAACGGTTTCGTTAAGTACAATGCGGCGTATGTAGAGAACGGACACAGACTAAGGAATATAACACCCAACCTACAACTTATAGACAGACTAATACAGAACGGCAATATCTTGACAATAGAGGATATATCTGGTTTATATACCGGACAAAGAATCGGACTTTGTTACACTAACAGAACATGTTACAGCTCGAAGCACTCCAAATGAAGACAGTCGATTCATTATCTTGTACGTTGCCGGACTTCTACTTCGTGTTCACTCTCTCTATTCTCGTATTTTACTTGCTTTCTTATTATATTTAACTCATATAATTAACTGAAGCGAGTGAACATACCCATGATTGGAATTTTATTTTAGGTTGATCTTAAGTGCAGAGGGACATTGAGATCAAAACCAACTTAAGAGACCATTGCAAATGCAATAAACTTTCCCCAATTTCCGTTTTTACCGCGAAGACAACATCATAACGTTTAATTATGTTTATCCTGATTTTTTTGACAGGTTTATTTTACTACAACGAGTACTTTCCTGCATGAAAATGTAAGTGTTCAAACCTGCAAGCTGAAGCATATGATACCAGACGAGAAAACTTTTCAAAATTTCTTGTCTTAAAATATATATCTTCATGGTATCCTTTCAAATCGATGATTCTCTAATTATCTGTGACTTTAGCTTACGTCGGGCGTGATTTTTCCGAACGAAATAAATCACAGTTTCATGAATCTGATTCATGGTTATATTACTTCATAGTGACATGTTTATTTTCATATCACCATTGATGTTTTGCTACAAAAATCACTGGCAGTATGTTGAGAGAACAATAGCAAAAGTAGACGAGTTAGAAAAAGCCAGTTTAGATTTTTCGTTATATGGGATGTACATCACATTTATCCTGACGTTGCCTGTGACTGCTTCATTTCTAGATCCAAATGGAACGCCCGACGTATACTAAAGAAACACCTTATGCGTTGCTGTGGATTGTGTTGAGAATAATTCAATTTAAATAAATTTGTTTAAAACTTAATTGTAATTCTGCAAGGATAAGATATAATTTTATTAAAACCTCCCAGAATTAGACAAATACACGAAATCAGCTACGAAGACTTGTAATTGGCTATTTATTTAAGTTTTACAAAGAACACTTTAGTCCAAAATAGCCTAAAATTGCAAACGCGAGGGATGAATACAAAGTACTGACAATACGAGACGGCAAGCTGTTCATAGCACTAGTGGAAAGACTGAGCAATTAAACGCACTCCGTGTTATTAGTGTAGTGTGTGCAGACAGACGAAGACGCAACTGTGGACTCGTCTGGAGTGGTTTAGTTCCTCCGAACTAAACTCTGAGTGCCATGTGCGGTTCTTGTAACATCATCTTCGCTCGCCTTTGCGAAAGAAAGGGCGGAAGTTAAATGTACATCCACCCGTTGTCATATTGCTACTCTTGGAAAGAGATGGCGGGAAGTTAGAGGTCCATGAGCATCTTCCATACTTCCTGCGACGTGTATCTCTTTTCTCAACTGAAGAAACCACTAAGAGAACAGCACTTTACCATCAGAGACGCAATCTTGCGAGAAATAGATCGCTTTATTGTATACGTCTAGTGTCTTCCAGCAGTGTGGCAGTGTATCATAAATTAAGGTTGGGGGTAACATTGAACGAGTGTAAACGTCCGCAGGTTGAGCAATGAATGGTTTGTAATGAATATCTTGCTATTACAATTTTAGCTCCCGTATATTATTTTATTGAAACAATTACAAAGTACTTCAATCAACATTGACTAAAGATGCTATTTCATTACCACTGGAATATCGTTTTCCCATTCTGCAAATTAGGGAAGCAAATGAAATAGAATTAAAGGACGCAATCCAGAATCGAAAAGATATACGTATAAATAGCTGACTGCGTATTTCAGAATTGTATTAGTCTCTAATTAGGAAACACTGCAGTATCTATTGCTTGAGCCTCAATGTGCATTTGTGCAACTAAGTCAATTAATTGGCCAGACCAAAACCGAGCGACAGAAATGCCAGCAAATCGAAGGATTTGACGTGTTCGTCAAATCCCAGGCAGACGTGGTATACCGAACCTTGCAGTTCCCACCTGAATCTCAGCAAATTTCTGCATTAGATTGGGAAGTGAATTCAGGGTAGAGACATTGCGGTGACTGTGGGAGATTTTCGATAGCTGTGGTTGCAGAATCCAATCAGAGTAATTGACAATCCTCAAAGGCATCGGAGACAGAGAAGCAAGGAATGAGAAGGGAAGGGGACAAAAATTAGTCTAGCGTCTTGGGAAACTTCAACGCCATCCCCTTCACCCAGTTAGTTGTCTTGAGGGAAGAGTGACTGATTGCGTTACAAACGGGTGATGGCATGGAACGCCATTACTTTTCACCACGTGCGAAACAACTTTGAGCGTTGATCATTTTCTCATTAGTTCTTTTATTTCAATCTAGCTTACTCTCTTTATCTCTCTTTCTATCAATTTCTCCTTCTCTTTTTTTCTCTCTCCCTCTCTTTCTGTTGGTATTTTTCTCTCATGCGCTTCTGCAAAAGTTGATCTAGTTTCAATTTTCTTCTCATGCAAAATTAGTTATTAAAAAGTTACGGAAACTTTATACTTTGAGTTTGTCTTGCTAACATTTAGTCATGTTCCACACTTTTATAAGAGAGAATAAAATATGAACTAACATAACTCCCTTCTCTACATTAGAAGTTCAGGATTCTTTAGCCTGGAAATATATCTGAATATATTTTCTCTTTAAATAAAAAAAAATGATTGTTATTTACAAATAAAAAAAATCTTGAAAAATCAAAACTTGGGGAATCTAGATATTGATAAACTGCATTTACTTGAGATCGTTTATTTGTTAATAATCGAAGGTATGTAAACTACTACGAGTGTTATGAGTTAAAACACCAATTTTAATGAATAATATTAAACTGATTCAGAGATTTTAACCGAGGTTTCTGTCTGTTTCTTTCTAATTTAAAACTTGTATATAGTCGTTGTTATTAGAGTTGTAAAATTCATCTAATTCTTTATTCGATTGATTGATTGAAAAAATCGACTCTTTGTTATCGTTATACATAAGTATATAGTATCAGATTACTAAAATTCCTAACTGGAAAGTAAACGTAGAAATTTGGCTGAAAGTAATCCTATGTCAATAATTGTGCATTTAAGTTTGAATAACTTAGTGAGACTCAGCGCCACTTTTAGTCATTACATCAATTTAAAATAATAAATAAAAATTATTTGTGCACCCACAAAATGTTGTAGCTGGAATTCTACTTCATGTTCGCTCCCTCTAGCTTTTGTAATCGATCGGACTGGTGAATAAATTAAAAGTAGAACATTAGTAAACCGTTTTCAATCAATACACTCTCTTTCAATCTACTTGAAAATTCCAATTGAATTGTTATTTTCCCTTTAAATGTTCAACAAATGTTGATAGTAACTTAATAAAGACTTTTAACTGTGAATATTCTAAAATGGTAATTTTCAACCATAAACTAAGCAAGAGTCATTACATGTTCTATCGAAGTTCATGGCAAGGTCGCCTAAAACATTTCAATTCTGTTTAAATATTTCCTGATGATACGTGCTTTGAACAAAAAATATACGTTATCAAGGCATGGTGTTTAATGTTCGTAATTGCAATTCTGCCTGAAGCGTAGATGGCTAAAAGTAATAAATAAATGTAATTTAATTCAATGATTATAATATATTGTAAATATATCGTAAAGAATTTTATACTACAGTTTTTGACGCTCAGTTTATCTCAATTTGTTGCCGTTACTAAATAATTTGTTATTTGGTGGGTAGGGCAGATAGAGCAAATAAAAGGATCGATGTTTGGATTTTATCCCTTTACTTTTTATTAACAAATACAAGACAAAAGTTAATAAATAGAGTCTCCCGTACAAAACTATGAATACTTATTGTTGAGCCACATTGTATCTCATTTCCTTTCTCTTAGACAGTTCCTTGGGTTGCTGTTGACGTTGGCCCAGATAACGGAGTGTTACCTGGCCGAGAAAGGAGACCCTCAGCTTCGTAGCAGGTAGGGGGTCATTGTGATATTGGGAAATCTCATCCCGTAGCGGATCCGGACTTGGGAAGTTTTGCCTATTCCATAGCAGATAAGGCGGTAGATAGGTTGGCCTACCTCGTAGACCAAGCGGATCCGACCAAGGTGTTTGAAGAGAGGAGAGTTGACATGCCTATTCCCGGGAGTAAAATAGTGATTACTTGGAGCAGCTCGACACATTTTATTCTGTTCTGGTACGCTGACTCTGCAGTTCCAGACGTCGTCTGTATCCTCGGCCATCTTCGGTTACTGTCGTCGGTTCCCTCCGCCTCCCACTATTATTATTTGTTTACTAGTAGAAGCACGTGATTTTTCTCGTACTATGTACTCCGTCTTCTACTATTTATTTACAAACAAAAACACGTGTTTTTACGCACACTACGATAATATAATCTACGGCACTTTACAATATGATTTGTTAACACAAAAAACGTTGTTAACTAGTAAAATATTGCATTTTAATAAATACAATGTATTTACAAGTTATTAGTGCTATTAATTCACAGTAAACATCACGCTGTTCGTTAGGTATTCAGCTAGTATTTTAATTCTAATGCCTCAATGATGCACTTCCTTATTTAAAGTACTCAGTGGTATTCCTTAATATCTCTGGTACCATGTTGGTGACTTGTCGGCGAAAAAAGAAAACAATTGCACAAACACACACACATCTTATATTTTTTATAAATTATAGGAAATCAGATCATTTAAGAATGCGATTAGTGTATCACTGTGAAATAACTCTTACAAATACTTGATTTCGTTTGTTATTTCTTGTGTCAATTCTGTTTCATATAAATAGTGCTTACTGAAATTCAAATTCAGTTACGACTGTATGCCTTGGAACGGCATTCGTGAAACTTAATAAAATACCTACTTGTAAAGCAATGTTGGAAAGAAAATTAAAACTCTTTCAACAAACGTATCAGTATAACCCACATTAACTAAATTTATCGCATGTAAATTTTAGAGATCTTGGCGTCAAACGATAAGTAATGCAATTGTGCGTTTGATGAGTTATTTTAAATATTAAATACAAGTTTGGGTGTTCTTACCTTTGTATGTCTGTATCCAAGCAATGATGTTTGAAATTGAAGAATTCAAAGTTAGATTAGATTAGATACATAGATAGATAGAAGAAGAGGAAGAGAGAGGTAGAGAGTAGACATCTGGCTTTCGTAATAATGAACTCTGATATTATTGCTGATTTGATCCCTTGAACCTTCTTTCTCACCTCACACTAACTATGAACCATGTATATTACTTTCAGGTCTCATTAATATTGACTCCGATTCACTAAAATTACACACGAATTCCCGCCTGTAGTAAATTAACTCTATTTGTATCACGTGGTTTGAAAAAAATAGATATAAAATATTTATCGGTTTATTAACTAGAAATCCACAAAAAAGAAATATTTATATTATGCTGTGAGGGTAGTTTAGTTACGCTTCATTGCACGAAAAAACAAGCAATAAATGTTGTATGATGCTTTTGAAATGTGAATTGATATGGAATTTTGCTTCAATATTGGAGATTCTTTCACATATGAGTACATAATATGTATTTGATTTGATTTAGAGCTGTAATGAATAGAACTGAGTTATTCCTGTTGAGATTTTTTATGATAAGGTGGACGTACATATCCTAAGTATTTAGAATAGTTGTTAATATAGAAACGCTTATGTGTAAACATTTTCTATGCACCATTAGTTAAGTTGCTGGATAAACTGTTTCCTAAACATAACGTTAGCTACAACCTTAGTGAATCAAAAAGGTAGAAAGTTGATTATCATTACGCAGAAATAAATATTTCCTTTTATACAATAGTCATATGATTTACTCGTACTTTGTTTTAATATTTTCATATTTGTACGAATTGTGTGTCGTGTTAGTATTTAAATATGGTTTGTGATTTTGCTTCTTTGACGAACCTCAAATTCTAGACGAAAAATAAAATAAATTTTTGTAACGCAGAATGTATAAAAAATATAATTCCCCTGAAAATCAAATCAATACATGAAATCTTTTAATGCATTTTAAAAATTATTGGTAGCAAGGCTAACATATATATTATTAAAGCGCTTAAGAAATTTTGATTAAACGAATTGATAAACGATTTAAACGAATTGATAAAGCGAATAATTGCAAATTAATTTCAACGAGAGACTTGAATTTATTTCATTTGTTTTACTTGTAAGCTACTTTGACTACAAGGTAGACCCTAAACCAAGATTTGAAAGTACTTGTTTTCTTAGTTCTTATGAAGAGATCTTTTTATTTCATTCATTGATTTAAATAGTAATTAAATTGTAAGATTCTACCTCTAAAAACAAATAAATGTAAGCTCATTTTTGGACGAACAATTAGCACTAATTTGGTAAACTTATACCCGTAAATAGTCACTAAGCATGAATATTCTTCGAAAAGTAGGAAAGAATTGTAAGATAAAAGCTCAGTTTTATTATGAGTTGAATTATTATTATTATTATTATTATTATTATTATTATTATTAGCTGAATCCCGCGGTCTCTTTCCGTACCATTTGCAAATAGTTGGCAACACTGAGAACTGGGATCGTTGGAGGATGAGCATATGCACAGTACTTTATTTTTGTGTTTTATAATGTTTATGCCAACTTTAGTGCGGATTCATCCAACTGTACAAGAGCCATTTGAAACACTGAATTTGAAAATAGGCTTGCAACACTAACAATTGAGGTGCTTGGGGAGGGGGACACCCACAGTATTTTCTATTGAGTCTAATAATGTTTATGTCAGGTTATTTCGGATACTTAAAATGGTATGGAATTTGAAATATTGAATTTTTAAAATTGGTTCCCAACACTGGCAATTAAGGAGTCCGAAGTAACTCAATCACATGTACCAGTACGTAAATACTAAGTTTGATGCATTGATATGTACAATGATATGGAAGAAATATGAAAGTTTTGAAACTGTTTTTCACTATAGCCTGTCATAATACCTAATGCATATGTACGCAAACTATGTTGTAAATCAATGGGTGCGTGTAGATTCGTATAAGTAAACATATTAGTAGAATTTCAACTTTTTAATAGACTGACACCACTGTCAATTGGGGCTTGAGGGTGGGCACACAATTGTTCTATTGTGTCGACTAATGTGTATGCCAAGTTTGCTTGATTATTTCAAACTGTGTTGAAACAATTAAACAAATTAATTCAAAAAATGGCTGGCAACACAGAACTCGGTGACCCGGAATATATCTGCTACCGGAAGACTGATAATGCAGTATATCTAGGCATAAATACGAACATTAAAAAATAAATTCATGAAAATCCATCCAGTAGAAGAAATTAATGGGCGACTGGACAAAGGTTCTGCGAAAAGAAATACATAGAAAGAAATTTTCAATTTTCTTTTATTCAAAGTCGGTGAGCCAAAAAGGATGCTTCATAGAATATATAGATGTAAATGGGAACATTTTAAAAGAAAAAATCATGCAAATCGGTTCAGTAGAAATTGCTGCGTGTGTGAAGTTGCCCCCCCAAATATTTGGGCCAGCCGAGATTTTCCTTCGGCCAGTTAGTACTCAATTTGGGCTGGTTGGGCTAGCCACTTTTAGATTTTGGGCTAGTCAAATAAAGGAGATAGGCGTGTCCAAAGTTTGGGGGGCTAACTTCACGCTAGCCCCCCAAATGTTTGGGCTAGCCGCGATTTTCCTTGGGCCAGGTAGTACTCGTTTTGGGCTGGTTGGGCTAGCAACTTTTAGCTTTTGGGCTAGTCAAATAAAGGAGATAGGGGTGTCCAAAATTTGGGGGGCTAACGTCACGCTAGCCCCCCAAATGTTTGGGCTAGCCGAGATTTCACTTGCGCTGGGTAGAACTCATTTTGGGCTGGTTGGGCTAGCCACTTTCAGCTT